>CANUEP010010539.1:0-12242 GCA_947857235.1 Jatropha podagrica | reverse complement strand
GTCTAATTAATCAATAATTGTGGCTAAAAGGCCTTAATCAATCACGTTTTGGGCAACAAATTGCCTACAGTTAACAATTCGCTTTTGGCAAACAAATTGCCTAAAGCTTTTGGCTAAAAGCCTTAAACTCAATCCTTTTGGCGACAATTGCCTAAGATCAATCATTTTGGCAATCAAATTGCCTAAAGCACTCCCTTTGGCTAAAAAGCCTTAAAAAATCACTCTTTTGGCAACAATGCCTCAAAATCAACATCTTTTGACATTAAATGTCTTAAAATCAATCATTTTGGCAATCAAATTGCCCAAATCAATCTTTTGGCAACAATGCCTTAAAACCAACATTTTTGACATCAAATGTCTTAAAATCAATCATTTTGGCAATCAAATTGCCCAAATCAATCTTCTCGCTAAAAGCCATCAAAATCAACCTTTTGGCATCAAATGCCTAAAGCAATCAATCCTTTGGCAAGAAGCCTAAACAAAATGCACAAAGCATACACACATGCATGCATAAAGCATCCCATTCAAAGCCCTCTAAAAGAGGTGTATCGAACTACGTCGACTTTGATCTTCCATTCCAACGGAAGTACGTAGGCACGTTTGGGATCTAACCCCGAGCAGCAAGTCAAACGGCATGCATAAAGCATCCCATTCAAAGCCCTCTAAAAGAGGCGTACCGAACTACGTTGACTTTGATCTTCCATTCAAAACGGAAGTACGTAGGCACGTTTGGGATCTAACCCCGAGCGACAAGTCGAAATCGTCAAAATCAATCATTCACCCTGCAAAGCATTCATCCCTAGGTTAGTTCATCAGCATGACATAGTCTCGGGATCCATCTCGGGTTTGCACACCATGCTTTAACCATTGGGTAATTAATCTAGTAATTAGGTTAATTAAAATTGGAGTCACTTAGGGTTTTTCCTAGTTTACCCTTAAATAATTAAACAAGGTGGCGACTCACACATCACCTGCATTTCTATCCTTTTGTCATATGCATTTTCATTGCCATATGTGTGCCGGGGGTAGGGGTTCACAGGGTGTGGGCAATGATATTAATGATAATGTGGAGACAATAAATACTTCAACTAGTGAAAACGTTAGATTAGATGGGATTGAGGATGAGGCAAGGCCTATAATAGAGGAAGAATATGAGTCAAACAATGAAGATAGTGATGAGAGTGAGTACTTAAAGGAGAGTAAAGCTTCGTCTGAGGAAGGTTCTGAAGGTAAGGAGTTAGAAGCAAAAGATGCAAGTGATAATGATAAGGAGTTAAGGCAAGCTAGACAAAGTGTAAGGGCTTACAAGAGAAGAGTTAGAGGTCCTAGATAAGAAGATTGTGCAGATTTGCCTTTAGGGGAAGCAGGTGCAGACTTTGGGTTTAGAGGGGTAGATCACATTAGTGATAAGTATAAGGGGAAAATAGGTAACAATGAACCCTACCCAATGATTCTAACCCAGACAATAGAGAAGTGACTGATGATGATTAGAATGAGGGTGAGATAAGTAGTTCAAGCAAGAATAGAGAAAAGAAATTGCATTATGATCCCACAATAGCAATTCCTTATTGGGAATTAGGTATGATTTTTATAAATGTAGGTCAGTTTAAAGAAGCAATTAGAAAGTATGCAATAGTTAGAGGTGTGTAGCTTACCATTAACCTAAATGAACCTGGGAAAGTTAGAGCAAAGTGTAGAGATGGTTGCCCCATGTTATTGTTTGGAAGTAAAGAGAGTAGGATTAAGAATTTTGTGACTAAGACTTATGTTCCAACACATAAGTGCTATAGGACAAATAGAAATAAGTTATGCAATCTTATCACTTCCAAGAAAGAATCTTATCACAACCTAGAATTAAGATAAGGGACATACAAGATCTTTGTAGAGATCAATTAAAGGTTTATATAGGAAAAACAATAGTAAGAAGGGCTAAAATTAAGGTTTTGATGTTTGTCATGGGTGACTATAAGGTAGAATTTGGTAGGATCCATGACTATTGTGAACAAATAAGAAATTCCAATCCAGGATCCACTTGTTTTGCTACGTGCAAACGATTGGCAGAAGGTAAACACCAATTTGAGAGACTACATATGTGTTTAAATGCATGTAAATAAGGATTTTTAGCTAGAATAAGGCAAATCATAGACATCGATGGTTGCTTTCTAAAAGGGCCATATGGAGGGCAATTGTTGTGTGCTATCTCTAAAGATGGAAATAATCAAATGTTTCCTATTGCATGGGTTATTGTTGACATTGAAAACACAAGAAACTGTCTTTGGTTCATTTCCACTTTGAAGCAAGATTTGGGTATCACCACAGGGAAGGGATGAGCAGTTGTGACAGACATGTAGAAGGTATGGGGCCTTTATGGTATTTATTTTACATTTTGGTTATGTATTTTACTAATAAATTCTTAATAATGCATAACTATGGTTTTTCTTTTAATGTTATGTGTAATAGGGATTGGACAGAGCCATTATTTAGGAGTTACCTGATGTTGAGCACGGGATGAGTGCAAGGCATACTTGGACAAACTGGCCAAAGAAGTGGAGGGGTGAAGAGAGAAGGACGAAGTTTTGGGAGTTGGCAAGAACACCATTTGAGATGCTATTAAAGGAAAAGTTGAAAGATATGAGCAAACTTGGAACTAGTATTATTGAGGATTTGTTGTATTATAACACCAATACTTGGTGTAGGGCATTTTTTAATGCCTCAACTCAGTGTGATGTGGTTGAAAACAATATGTCTGAGACATTTAATGGGTTGATTCTCAGTGCCAGACTGAAATCCATTATAAGCATGTGTGAAGAGATTAGGCAACAGGTGATGGAGAGGAATGTGAGATGAAAGAATTTGTAGAGACATGGATTTGTGATATCTCATCTGTTGCAATCGAAAAATTGGAATTACACAAGCTATTAGCTATGCATTGTACACCAAAGTGGAATGGAGATACTGGATTTGAGATAGTAGAGGAGAATACCAACACACTATGTGGTTGAGTAAAATGACATGTAGTTGCAAGTCATGGGAGCTGAAATGCATTCCATGCCAACATGCAATTTGTGCCATGAACAACAGAAAGTTGAATCCAGAAGATTACATTTTCAAGTGGTATAGGAAACAATATTTTTTATTGTCATATAGTTTCAGTGTGCAACCAGTGCTAGGAATGGAGCTTTGGCCTGAAACTAATAATCCTATTGTTCTACAACCAATCATTAAGAAAAAAAGAGTAGGGAGAAAAAAGATTGACAGATGAAGGGACGGGATGAACCAATAAAGAAAATTAGGAAGCATTCAAAGAGAGGTGTTGTAATGACATGTACACTATGCAAGCATCTTGGACACAATAAAAGGGGTTGTCCACAGAAAGTGAGAACTGCAACTCAAGCAATCATTTCAACATTTTTCCTCAATTTGCTATTTACAATATTGTCATTGATTTCATGTGATTGTTTATAATTGTTTGTATAGGTGAATAATGTTAACCCTACAACTGTTATGGCACCAACTCCAAGCACAAAGAGCACCTCAAGTCGAACAAGAGCTATAACTCTAAGACAAGACAACAGTCCAAGTCAAACAAGAGCTACAATTCCATCACAAAGTAGCACTCCAACTCAGGCAAGAGCTATAACTCCATCACAAAACAACAATCCAAGTCAGACAAGAACTACACCTCCAGCCCAAAGCAGCAATCCAAGTTACCCAAGAGCAATTGAAAGACCAGATACCAATTTCACTCCAACTACCACCAGTAAATATTCAATCTTGAATTAAATTAAATGCATCATTTTTTTTTAACATCATTTTATTGCCATTTTGGGATTTAGATGGTAACTTCATGCATTTCTCAATACCTTCATCTGCCATTGAACAAACCACAACTCAGGTTACATCTGCTGCAAAGCAATTTAGAAGATGTACAAGAACTACAACAACACAAAATCCAATTCAAGCAAGTCAGGGTAGCAACCCTATGGCTAGAGGGACACAACAATTACCTCCATCAAATAGAAAGAGATATGCAAATCCAACAATGACTTCTCAAGCTAAAAGACATGTTGCCCCAAGAGGAATAGGAGTTTACACAAATGAAAGGACCGGTGCAACAACATATCAGGTTTTATATTTACTGTCAATTATTTTGGTTTGGTTTAATGCAATTTTAATTTATTTTCAAAATTTATGAAATGCTTAGTTTTTATATTAATATTCCCATTATAGTAATTTGTGCACTTTTTCATCTTAATAATGTAGTCATCACTAAATAGTGGCAGCAAGGTTGTAAGTCATGGATCAAAGCTGAAGAACTCTACTATTATAATTGGGGATTCGGGATTCAAAGCTCCTGGATTGAAGTGGAAGGGCAAAAATGCAGTGACAGCCAGGCAACTGCAACAGTAGAGCCTTGATATACAGCATCAGCATAGGTAGTCTAAACCTGCAAGAACATCAGCCAACTCTTCTACAATGAGTCAGCCATCACAAGGAAGCAACTACCCATCTCAGCATAGCACAAACCCCTAATGAAATTGATATCTTTCTATCTTGTTTATTGTATTTGGTAGTTGTGAAACAGTTATGACTATTACTAATTAGTTATTCTTTTTGTTAGTTTGATATGTATATTGGATTCAAGTGTTTTGAAGTTGGTATTTATGAACTCAGATGTTGTAAAAGTACCAATGTTTTAGTCCTTTGGGATTTAGATTGGATTCAATTTTTATTTAATGGAAATTCACCAATTTCAAGAAATGCATTTCTTATCTTCTGTTAATTTCATTGAATAGTACCAATTACTAGCTATGCATTTGTTGTTAACTGTTAATTTCATTTTCAAGTTAGAAGTTACAAAGCAATAGGACATGAATAATAATGGGAAGTACAAACTATACAAAAAGTGTCTACCCCCAGTGCTCAAAATCACTACACAGTCAGCCTATTCTACCCAAAATAAAAGCTAAAACTAGCTTCCCAATCCACACTACTACAACTTCACATAACCCATTTCTTCAATCTTTGCCACATTATCATCATAACAAATAACACAAAAATACTAATGGCAATTTGATATATAGTCTTGTGCTTCTTCCTCTCTTCTTCATATTCCCTGATATGCCTGAGTAAGCCCATAATCACATGTTGAACATGTTCTGGCAATGGTGGATCCAACCACTGAAAAAAATTGCATGCGCCTGACTTTTGACATCAACACAGCAAACAATAATTTCTTAAACCTCCATTTAAAGAAAAAAATAAAAAAAAATTCAAACTTTAATTCATGACTTACCCCAATATCTCCTGCAACCAAAAAACCTCCTTCCTGGGTTCGCATTGGTGAATGAGATTTTAATCACTGCTATTTGACCGCAATTACAACTCAAAATTAGGAACTCTGAAGCAAATTCCATCTAATTATAAAAACCCTAATTTATGTTCCTATAAGAAACAGAGGACAAAGAAGAGAAGGAATAAGAGAGGAGAAGGGAATTAGAAACCCTAAAAAGGCACTGGATTTATGCTAAATATAGTGAAATACGACGTTGTTTCATACACATTGGATTTAGAAACCACTATTCATGCTCTGTGTAGCGATTTCCCCTACGCTCCACTGATCCAGCTTGGCAAGGGGTATAATAGCTACAAAATTCGCTAGTTAAAGCGCACAAATGGTCCCCCGCATAGTTCAAGGGCACAACTGGCAAATTATGAGAATTTCAGGGGGGAAATTATATATTCGACCATTCTTTTACTTACTGCTGAGGTAAGGATGGAGATTCATGGATATCGGGTTAGTCATAGAAGTTCGAGTGTGTCCCACCTTATTTTTACGGATTATAGCTTTTTGTTTTTTCATGCCACCCTAAGAGAATGTCATAATACTAAAAAAATCATGGTTGGCTATGAATTAGCCTCAAGTCTTCAAAAATGTAGGATTTTCTTTAGTCCAATATGAACACAGCAAATCGTGACATTTATTGCCAAATATTGGGTGTCGAGACACCTCTTGCTCACTATAAGTATTTAGGTCTTCCCTCTCTTATTGGAAGATGTAAGAAGGAGATTTTTAATTATCTAAAGGAAAAGATGTGTAAACGTATTAGTAGTTTGTAAAACAAAAGGCTTTCTCGTGCAGGTAAGGAGATTTTGATTAAAGTTGTGTGTCAAACTATCCCCTCTTATTCTATGAGTGTCTTTCAATTGCCTCTATCTTTGTGCGATGATCGGGAGAAAATATTGAATTTTTAGTGGAGGTCAAAATTAGGTGGTAATCATAGCATTCACTAGCTCGCATGGAGGCATATGTGTTGCAAAAAGGGTGATGGGTATGAGTTTTTGTCTATTGCACCTTTTTAACCTTGCAACACTTGGAAAGTAGGGTTGGAGACTAATTTTCGATCCGGGTACTCTTCTAGCTCCTATTTTCAAAGCCAAATATCACCCAAGGGGAACTTTCATGAATGCTCAAGAGGTTAACACCTTGAGCTTTACTTAGAAGAGTCTATTGCGGTCTAGGATTTCATTGGGTAAAGGTCTACATTGGTGTGTTGGTGATAGCTTTAGCATTAATATGTGGAAAGATTCCTAGGTCCCACGGGATTCAAATTTTTCTTAGAAACTCAAGTTCTTTTTGGTGGATCTTCTCTGAGGGTCTCTAACCTTATTTTGGCCTATGGTACTTGGGATATTACTCAACTATAGCAGCGTTGTGCATAGTATCCTGACTACTCTTATAAGTCACTTTAATTCTATGGATATTATGATATGGCACTTTTCTAGGAATGGGATACACCAAATGAAATTGGGCTATCACTTGGTGTATGAGATGGACTTAGAGACTGATTTTTCTTATTTTGCAAGATGCTGGAATAATTTATGGAACCTTCATGCAGCTCCAAAGGTGTAAACTTTTTTTGGCGGGCCATCGGGAACATTCTTCCTACTCGATTATCTTTGCACCAGAAAAAGACGTTAGTTTCAATAAGATGCCACTACTGTGACGAGATCAAAGACATGATGCATGCTCTTGTCCTTTGCAATTTTGTAAGGCAGTGTTGGTCTTACTTGAGAGATCATTTAAAATTTTCTTTTTTAAACCTAGGCTCATTGGTTTTTCATTCTATAAGTTTTAATACTAAGGAAGTTGCTATTCATTTTGTTCATGTTTTTATTGTATTTGGTATCACAAGAACCAACTTATTTGGACTCAACAAAAGTTCCCAGGACCGAGTTATTAGCTATGCTTTATCATATCTATTGCATGGGTCTAGTTCTCCTCTCTTTGCTGAAGCTCTTGCTATGATGGAGGTCTTATCTTGGTTGAAAGATAAAAAATGCAGTCATGTGGAGATAGAAATCGACTGCAAGCTGCTTTGGCAAGACTTGCTGGCACCAGAAATGATCCTTAATGAGTATGGATTGGTAGTTGAAGACTAGAAGGGTCTCCTTACTGTAAGGAGAGATTTCTCTATTTCCTTGATAAAGCGCCAAGCTAACATGGCAGCCCATCTTCTTACTAGGACTACTATTTCACGAGCTAGCCGTTATATATGGAGGACAGCTCCTCTTCTTGATGCTATTTTGCTCTCTGATGTTCAATTGCCAGGTTTTATCACCTAGCATTTGCAGTCCTAGGTCTGAGTATATGGGGGAGATCTATTGGTGGGGGTTAATGGACTTCGAAAGCTAAGTCTTTCCTGGTTTTATTAATAATACAGTTCTTATTTAAAAAAATATATTTATTCTTTAATTGTTTTTTAGAAACGTTATTTTTTTAATTCATACAAATATATTATTTTTCTCCTCATTCTTTCTCTATAAATTATTTGTTATTTATTTTAATAATTTTTTTATGAAATTTATTTTAGTAATTTTAAGCACAGTCTATAGTTTTTGAAATATGTTATAATTAGTCATATACCAGCGCAATGCACGAATCCTATAATTTTCATTTTTTTTAATTAAATTGAATGTAATTCTTGAAGAAAATTATTGTAATTTATAATTTACTTACGCTGCTTTAATTAAGTATAATGAAATTGCTTTAATTAAGTATAATGAAATCCTCGATTAGATTTATTAGTTTGTAACTCCATTATTTAATATAAAAAATTTTAATTTTTACTAAATACAAAAAAGATTAATTATAATGAAAAATAAAATATCACATCATCACTTTCATATTCTAATATATTGCCCATAAGCATTTATACTTATATATATATATTATAATGTTAAAAATCAAGCGAAGGAGAATATAAAAAATAAATTAAAATAAAAAAAGTAAAAATACATAAAATAAATTGCATGTACGTAATAATATGTTAAGTGGGAGTCTAAATTACAAAGTACTCATATTAATTAAGGTCATATCATTTAATAGTGATAGTATTTAAATTATTTTTAATAGTTAGCATATCTTTTTTATTTTGAAAATGTATAGTTAGCTTATTTACAATATTGAAGAGAAAAAAGAATTAAATATATTTTTTAGACAGAATAATTAATTTTTTAATTTCTATTTTTTTAAAAATATTGAATTAAAAATTTTTTATTCATGAAATTAATTCTATATTTAATAATAGTAAATTAAATAAAAAATATTGTTATTTGTTAATATATCATTAACTAACTTACAAATAATAAATATTCTTATTAGAATTAAATCCAGTGGATTATATAAAAAGACATTTAAATCGAATGATTAAAAAGACTTTGTTTTGATAGTGAAATTTTCTACTATCTACTATAGTCTTCCCCTAATTTTAAGTTGTGGTTCGACCCTCAGATAATGTACCTCAATATGGTTTGCCTTTTTTCCTATGCATTTGGTTTTTTCCATTTGTATATTGAATCAATATAGAGTACTTTTCCTTTAATGAACTTAATAATATTAGAAATGATGGTTTTTAAGTATCATTTTCACAAATAAGATTCATATTGTGGAAGAGATATTTGTGAATGATGCATAATTGATTAGTTTTGATATAACTTTAATTGATGAGAATGTTGTGTTTTATTCTATTTTGTAATGTTATTGTTCAATTTATTTTTTACTAGCATTATTTTTATTTAACTGCCATTTTTTTAAGATAATATTAGGATTTCGTTAAAAAGTTTCAAATCAATATAAATATTATATGGAGGACATGACCCATCTTCTGAAGACTAGACATAAAATAAAAAGTATAAAATAATTATTGTTCACTAATCTAATAAGAAATCCTAATCAAAATAGAAAGGTGAACTTGAAGAAAATGAATAGATATTTAAAACTGTTTAATTAGATCAAATCTTCGAATCTTCCATATATGGTGTAATTATCTATGAATCAATTGCTTATGAATGAACACAGAGGATTTGAACCACTAAATACAATGGAAAAACAAGCCGCACTACCAAACTCCAAAAGACGAAGATCATCGTATAGATGAAAAATTCTTTACAAATTGCAACCTATCCAAATAAACCAAACAAATACAAAACAAAATAGAACTCCACATAAAATGGAGAGATCATAAACTCCACACAAGATAGATATTAAACAGAAATAGTAAATATAAATAAAATGAAATCTATGCCAAAATAGACATAGATCTATAATTTATTTAACGAAAAAAAAAAATAAAATTTGCAACAAAACTAAAAATATAAGGAGGGGCTATCACAAGAGACAAGAATCAGCCCCTCCCCGCATATACATGCTTGATTTTGTTCATCAATGTAGAAAAGGGAAGAAAATTTTAATGGCAAAAAGGGAGAGAGAGGGGGCAGCGCTTACAAAATTTTAATTGTCAATTTTTCATACTTGTGCGACAATTTACAAAAATCAAGTAAATAGTTTAAGTACATGTTGACTAAGGAAGAGATAGATGTATGTTTGTCAAAATTTTTTTATAGTTGTTATATATAAGTATTTTTTATTATTAAAGATTAGTTTTTCTACATCCACAAGAATTATATAATTACTATAAGAATAAAGATTAAATATATCATACACATGGTATTTGCAACAAAGAATGTGAGTTTTCATTGATGAAATAAGGTTATATATATTATTATGTTTTAATTATACTTGGATCTCTTACCTTTTTATGATTATTCCTCTTGACTATCATTTTAAGTATTTCTAGTTGCTTCTTTGGTAAGCTTTAGCCTTTTCAATTCTTTCTTTCTAAATGGTGTCAAGTTCTTTCAACAACCAAGACATTGCACATAGTCTGTTCCAACTCTCCATTCGAGAGGAAGAAGAGATTGGTGGCCTAGTTCTAAAAATTGCTCCTATAGCACCTTCCTCATCAATAGGTGATCTTACTCTGGTTCATTGTTTTCTCACAAATCGTCCCATCAACTTCAATGTTATGCAACAAACTATTCGTCTTCATGGAGGCCTGTGAATGGTGTTAGTATTAGAGAGGTTAGAAACTTGTTTCTGTTCCAATTCTTCCAAAAGTCGGATATGGCTGTATAATTGACATGAGCCGATGGTCTTTTGACAATAGCCTCGTTATTATAAAAAAACTTGGTCGAGATGAACAATCACAAAATGCCTCATTATTCTTCACACATTTATGGGTCCAAGTTCATAAGATTCCTAACAATTTCATACTAGAGGAAGTGGCTAAGGCCATTGAAGACTACATAGTGACACACTTCGTCCCAATTTCCACCCAGATACAAAGAACATTATTTTCACATCACAATTAGTCACCAAATATAATCAATACAATAAATGCAACATATGAATGTAATCAAGGGTGGAAATTATATAAATTTATAGAATCAAAATATCATATATTAAAGACTGAGATTATAGAACTGGAATATTATATTTGGAAGATGAAGAATATCAATATAACAATAGAAATAGCAAATGATTCATGATTATTTTAAATAATATAAAGAGTATATGGTATGCATATGAAATGCATGTATACAAGATGGTGTGCACCATTTATTATTACTCACAGTGACAGCAGAATAAATTCAGGTCTGTCCTGGGTTTTGATTTAGAGAAGCATTAGAGAAACTTGGCCGATCTAAAAGACACATATAGTAGGAAAAATACAATTAGATAAACGATTCCTTTAATTAAGAAATTAAATAATTAATTTAATAAACCTATCTATTTGTTTTATTTTTTTTACTAAATTTCTAAGATTATTTCCACAAAAATATAATTGTCCACCTATTTTAATATAATCAAACTTTCTAAGATAACCATCTTATATACTAAACAAATTTTCAAATAATAATTATAACAAACTCTATAACTATAGAAAACCTTTAATTCAAAAATCCTCAATTATATATTTCTATTAATTCACTATATAACCTTACTATTTACCAATAATTAATTCATTCGCTTAGTTTGTATCTAGTCTAGATATCAATTTTATTTATTTTATCATAAAATATATTTATACTCAAAATTATAATTTAACACCAGCAATAATAATAATTCTAACTAATTAAAATCTTCAAATATAATTCATTAGTAATTTTATCAAATATTTATTTAATCAACTAGATAATTAGTTCTATTCTTTAACATACTCTATTTATTTAAAATCCTTCAATAATAATCACTGATTCTTAATGAATTATTTTTTTTTTCATAATTTCAAAATATTAACAATAACTAATTGAATTTCACCATTTAATTTAAACTACGGTTCTTAAAATCCTATAATCACTTTTTGATTAACTATACCCCCGATTAATTCATTTTATCCACTTTCACAATTAATCAACTAAAATATCAAAATCAATCATTAATATCCTATAATCAAATTAACTCCCATAAATAATATAATTCTAGACTAAAATCAATAATTCAACATATAACTCAACAATCAATAATTTACCAAATATTCTAATAATATACCTTCTCAATATAACAAAATCAACCAAATAATAATGTAACCTCCTATAATAAATCAACTATCACAAATGCTTAATTTAACTAATTAATTACTAAAATCATCCCTAAAAATAATAAAATCCATCAAATAATATAAAATCAACAAATAGCCTATCAACCATCCTATTAATAAAACGAATCAATTAAAATATCAAAATTAATAATTAATATTCTAAAATCAATTTAACCTCCTTAATTAACATAATTCCAATTAAAATTAATAAATCTCAACCTATAACTAAATAATCAATTAACTACCATAATTCTATCAACATACTACAAAATCAACTAATAATAAATCAATTTCCACAAA
>CANUEP010010478.1:0-14080 GCA_947857235.1 Jatropha podagrica | reverse complement strand
GGAATTAATTAGTTCAATTTATGTGACCAATTAACAAACAAGAAAGCAATAAAGCTAAAATTAAAAATGCAGAAAAGCAGTAAAGAATCGCAAGGAGCGTAAGGGAGAAGGGAGTGTCCGTCAACACAGACTGAGTGCCTAAAAACGGAGGCCCGAGGGCCAATTTATAGGAAACGGAAGACCCGAGGGTGAGTTTGTCCGCCTGTCTGGGCGGGCATGACCGCCTGGTCAGGGCGGGCATGACCGCCTGGCTTGGGCGGGCGTGTCCCACTCTCCTCCTTTTTTCACTCCGGAGGCTTTTTCGGGAGTTTCGGACCTCCAAAAAATATTCTGGGACCGGTTCCGCGATCCTCATAATTTTTCGGACATTTCAAGTACCATATTGGCATGCTTTCGGTGAATTTTCAAAATGGCCTTTGGTCCGGCCGGGCTGTTTGCAGTCCGAGAAAATAGGCTTTTTGAGCCTAAAAAAATTGAGTATTCAAGGGCGACCGCAGCCGCTGTCGCAGGCGGCTGTCGCCACCGGCGATAGCGGCTAACGCCGCCGTTAAGGGCGGCTGCCACCGCCGCGGCCGACAGACCTTCTAGTTTTTTTCGTTCCGGAGAATTTTCCGGCCGGACTGTTTTCAGTCCGGGAAAACTGGCTTTTTGAGCCTCAAAATTTGAGTATTCACAATGTGATACTATTCACAGTGATATTCCAACTTGTACTTCTTGTGGTAAAAAGCATTGGGGTAATTGTTGGAAAGCTTCTGGTGCTTGCTTGAAATGTGGTTCTCTTGAGCACATGATTAGAGATTGTTCGAAGATTGTAGCCGATTATGGTCAACAGTCAATTAGATCTACTCTTGCAGCACCCAGAGGCAAGGGTAGAGGTGCAGTTGGTAATGGAGGACAAAGAGGAGCTTGAAAGATAGTTGACAGACCTAAGTTTAGGACTCCAGCTAGAGTGTATGCTATGAAGGGAAAAGAGGATCAAGATGCGCTAGATGTTATAGTTGGTACATTTTCTATTCTTGGTACCTCTGTACATATTTTGGTTGATCCAAGTTCTACTCATTCTTATATCTACATGCATCTGGGTCTATCGAGCAATTTGTGTAGTGATGTCTTGGATTAGAGTATAGAAGTTACTATCCTTGGGAGATAGTGTGATAGTTGTTCTAGTTTATAAGGATTGTCCTTTGATGATTCATGGACATGTCTTCATGGGTGATTTCATCGAATTGCCATTTCAGGAGTTTGATGTCATACTAGGCATGGACTGGTTATCTGGACATGAAGTAGTCATTGACTGTAGGTGTAAAAGGATCACACTCCAGAAACCTTCGGGTGAGGAGATTGTATTTATGGGTGAGAGGGTAGACTTTCACTCTAATGTGATCTCAGCTATTGCAGCTAAGAAGTTGATTCGACGGGGTTGTGAGGCTTTCTTAGCCTGTGTGCTTGAAACAAGGAAAGAGAATCCTAGTGTGCAAGATGTACGTACCATTCGAAACTTTCTAGATGTGTTTCCAAACAACTTACCTGGATTGGCTTTGGACAAAGAGGTAGAATTCAGCATTGAGGTAATTCCTGGTATTGCTCTGATATCTATCACTCCATATCGAATGGCACCTATGGAATTGAAAGAGTTGAAAACTCAAATTCAAGAATTGTTTGATAAGGGGTTCATTCATTCGAGTGTTTCCCCCTAGGGTGCACCAGTTCTTTTTATAAGGAAGAAAGATGGATCCATGAGGCTATGTATTGACTACAGAAAACTAAACAGGGTAACTGTGAAGAATAAATATCCGTTACCCCGAATTGATGATCTGTTTGATCATCTTAGAGGAGCGTGCATCTTTTTTAAATATAGACTTGAGGTCTGGGTATCATCAGCTTAGAGTGAAGGAGTTGGACATACCAAAGATTGCTTTTCGGACTCATTTCTAGCATTATGAGTTTTTGGTAATGTCATTTGGATTAACTAATGCTCCTGCTATGTTTATGGATCTGATGAATCAGGTATTTTACCCTTACCTTGACCAATTTATTGTGGCATTTACTGATGATATCCTGGTGTACCCAAAGAATAAGGCTGAACATGCAAACATTCGAGAATAGTGTTACAAATTCTAAGAGAGAAGTAGCTATATGCTAAATTCAGTAAATGTGACTTCTAGATGACTGAAATAGCATTTTTGGGTCATATCATATCAGTTGAGGGTATCAAGGTAGATTCGAAGAAAGTTGAGGCAGTGATTGAGTGGAAACCACTAAAAAATATCGTAGAAATTAGACGCTTCTTGGGTTTGGCAGGCTATAACAAGCAATTTGTCATGGGTTTTTCTCTTATTGTTGCTCCTATGACAAGATTGCTTTGTGAAGATGTCAAATTTGAATGGAATGAGAAGTGTCAGACCAGTTTTGACAGACTGAAGAAGATGTCGACCAAAGCTCCAACTTTGATCGAACCTGAATTGGGTAAGATTTAGATCTGTACAGTGATGCTTCACGTAATGGACTTAGTTATGTACTTATGCAAGAAGGGCAGGTAGTTGCTTATGCATCAAGGTAGCTTAAGCCGCATGAGAAGAACTATCCTACTCATGACTTGGAATTGGCCGCTATTGTCTTTTCTTTGAAGATTTGGAGGCATTATCTGTATGATGAGAAATGTAGGCTCTTTACTAATCATAAGAGTCTGAAATATTTGATACCCAAAAGGAGTTGAATCTAAGGTAGAGAAGAAGGGTTGAACTGCTAAAGGATTATGAATTCACTATTGACTACCATCCAGGTAAAGTGAACGTGGTTGCCAATGCTCTTAGCAGGAAAACTCTAGTGGCCTTGCGAGCAATAAATGCACATTTGTCTATATCCAATGATGGAGTTGTAGAGATCGAGTTGCAAGTTAGGCCTACTTTGATTCAACAGATTCAGGAGGCTAAAATTAAGGATGTGAAAATTTCCTTGTGGAAGGATTTGGTTTAGGATGGTAAGAAGAAAGGCTTTGTAATTAAAGAAAATGGATGTCTGTACTTTGGTGATCGAATTTGTGTGCTAAAGATTCTGGAATTGAGGAAGAGTATCATGGAAGAAGCTCATAGCAGCCCATATGCCTTGCATCCTAACAGTAACAAAATGTACCAAGATTTGAAAGTGCATTATTGGTGGCTAGCTATGAAGAGAGGAATTACAGACTTTGCAACCGGATGTCTGACTTATCAGCAGATGAAAGCAGAACATCAAGTTCTGTCAGGATTGATGCATCCTATTACGATTCCTGAGTGAAAGTGGGATAGCATAGTGATGGATTTTGTGATTGGTTTGCCACTTTCTCTGAGGAAGAAAGATGCCATTTGGGTAGTAATTGATCATTTGACTTAGTTAGCCCATTTTCTTCCTGTAAGGACATATTTCACTCTTGAACAGTATGTGTAGCTATATATTGATGAGATAGTTTGATTGTATGGTGTTCCTTCATCCATCATATCTGACCGGGATCCAAGGTTTACTTCTAGGTTCTGGAAGAAATTGCATGAGGCGATGGGTACTAAATTGCATTTTAGTACGGCTTTTCATCCGCAGATAGACGGGTAGTCAAAACGGGCAATATAGATTCTAGAAGATATGCTCAAAGCATGCGTCATTGATTTCGAGGGTAACTAGGAGAAGTACATCAAATTGGCCGGTTTCGCTATAATAATAGTTATTAATTGAGTATCGGTATGGCACCCTTTGAGGCTCTATACAGTAGGAGACATAGGACTCCACTTTGGGTCCAAGCTTAGTGAGGGTAAAATTGTTGGACCAGAGATACTTTGTGAGACAGAAGAGAAGGTGATTCTCATTAGAGATAGGCCAAAGGCTGCATTTGATCGGCAAAAATCATATGCAGATTTGAAAAGAAAAGATATCGAGTGTGCTATTGGTGATAAAGTGTTTCTAAATGTCACCGTGGAAGAAAGTTTTGAAATTTGGTAAGAAGGGTAAGCTGAGTCTCAAGTTCATCGGTCCATATGAGATTATAGATTGTGTGGGTCCATTGGCCTACGATTAACCTTACCTTCAGATCTTGATAAGATCCATAATGTCTTTCATGTGTCGATGCTGAGGAAATATCGTTCGGATCGAAGATTTGATTAAGGAGGAGGAGCCAGTGAAGATTTTAGTCACGGTGATCGAAGAGTTAAGAAACAAGAGAGTCCCTCTTGTTAAGGTCTTATGGAGGAATCATAAGAATGAGGAAGCTACCTAGGAAAGTGAGAAAATTATGCAAGCTCAGTATCCTCAACTTTTTACCTCAACTAAATTTCGAGGACGATTTTGGAACTTGGGTGATAGCTTGTAAATTTAGCATAAAATGTAATGTGTTCGACTATTGTCTCTGAGTGATTTTTGGCTAAAATGGAGATAATTTACTTAGTTTTCATGTTTCCCGTAGGAAATACTAGATTCGATGAAAAGGAAGCTTTGGAGGTTAATTTCGTGAAGTTTTGATAAAGCTATCAAATTAGTGCTAAGTCCTCAAAAAGCCTTTGGAAGTCTGCGGTTAACGCTTGGGCAAGCACAGAGAGAGATCAAGCCAGGAGAGAGAATAGCTGTTGGAAGTTCTTGCATAGTGCTTGGGCAAGCGCTATGTAGCCAGACCCGTAAAAGAGAGAAATGCTACTGGAAGTATTTGCATTGCGCTTGGGTACGCACTATGGAGTTAGACAACATCAAAGAGAAACGCTCTTGGAAGTCTTGGCATAGAGCTTGGGCAAGCACTATATAGTCCGTGCCACAGCTGAGAGAAAAGCTCTTGGATGTTTTATAATAGCGCTTGGGCTAGCACTAAAGAGATGCAACCTGGATTTTTGCAAATCTTACCAAATGCGAGGAAATCTTTTAGGTGCAAGTTGGCCCAATTTTTTAGGGATTTTATAGATAATTAAATATTTTAGATTTATTTTAAAAAGATATTATTTAGTTTTAGAGATTTCTTTTTCTCTTATATATTTGAAGGATTGTAAAAGGGGATCTTCTCCTCTTCCTCTTGACTTTCATTTCTACGCTTAAAATAAAACAACAAACCCATTTTTATTTCTTTGTGTTCTTCACAGCCATGAGCGGCTAAGCTTAATATTTCAGTCAATGGTTGAATTTAAGCAGGGATTCTTCACAATCGTGAGATCTAAACGCGATAAGTATACTCTTCAAATTTGATTAGCTTTTGTGTGTTTTCTAAGTTTATTAGAAACCCCATCTCTAGTGTTTCCTTATTGTTTGTTCAATGAGGGCTTATTGTCCAATCTATAGGAAAGCATATATCTATCAATAAGGTTAAGATTCGTATTGTCTAACTGAATTGAATAAATAGCAAATAAAATAATTTGATTAAGACCAGGCCTTCGAATTATATTATGGAAACCCAAAATCTATTTTAAATGAACCACACTTGCAAGTTTGTTGAATAGGTCAGGGTTTTTCTAGTTTGTACTGTTGTTAGTGAATTAAATTCTATCGCTTGTTTAGGGTTGTTCGCTGATTAGGGATTGTTTGAGTGCTTTGTTTGTTTAATCTAATATTACAGAAAGACTTTTCGGAGGCGCTTGTCCAAAGATTATAACCTATTAGTCTTTCAATTTTTTAGAATTATCTTTGTATCAATGATCGATCAAGAGAATCCCGTGCTATAAATCACCCTTGGCTGAATCATTCCTTCTATTGGTAATTGATATTTATTTTATCGCTTTCTGTTACTTTGTTATTATTTTTGCTATTTGATCAAACCCCCCCCACCCTTGTTATTTATTTGTCTTTATAAACTGGTTTCAAATTAAAAATAAGGTTTTGTTAGTCTCTAGGGTTCAACCCTTCTTTCTCTATCTACAATTTATCTAGATTAGGAAACCAGGAATTATTTTTTGTGGCCTCAACACCCATCAAATTTTGGCACCATTGCTGGAGACTAATATAAAACTGATTTTTTTTTAATGACTAGATCTAAATAGGTTAATTTAGATTTTTATCTAGAAATTGAGAAGTGAGCCCATGCATTAATGAAAGCAATAAGATTGCAAAAGAAACAAGCAACCACGACGTCCACGCCTCCTTTAGACGAACCAGCACCTGAATTTCTAGCAGAATTTGAAGGAGTAGAAGCCGAGTTTAAAGAAGAAGTCATGGCTGAGGAAGAGACAGTGAGACAGCTACACTCACCTTCGATGGAGCAATAGCCCCTTTGCATTGACTATCCAGCCCTGGAGGTGGCATTTGAGCTAAAATCAGGTTTAATACTTCCCATCTTCCGTGGATTGGAGAATGAAGACCCCAACAAGCACCTGAAGGAGTGTCACGTAGTATGCCCAAGCATGACACCACAAGGAGTAATCGAAGAATAGATCAAGTTGAGAGCATTTCCATTTTCTTCCAGGGAGTGGTTGTTCTACTTGCCCTCAGGATCCATCAGAATAAGGGAGGACATGGTCCGACTTTTCCTGGAGAAGTATTTTCCAGCCTCAAGAGCAGCTTTGATTCGAAGGAAAATCAGTGGCATTAAGCAAAAGGATGCAGAAACTCTCTGTGACTATTGGGAGAGATTCAAGTGACTTTATGCCAACTGCCCACAGCATGAAATTACTGAACAATCACTTATTCAGTATTTCTATGAAGGAATGCTAGATTTAGAGAGAAGAATGGTTGATGCAGCAAGTTGGAGGAGCTCTTGTCAACAAAACTCCTCAACAAGCCCGAGAAATCATATTTACCATGGCTGCCAGCACACAATAGTTTGGTAGACATCAAGACATGCCAAGGAGAGTCAACCAGGTAAATGATTCTAATATTGAGCAAAAACTTAATGAGCTAACAAGTATGGTTCAAAGTATTGCTATAGGTATGTTCCCTTTGGCTAAAGTATGTGGAATCTGTTCTTACCATGGACACACAACTGACATGTGTCCGACGTTGCAAGAAGGTGATCAAGAATAAGTAAATGTTGTAGGTGGATTTCCTAGCCAGCCTCAAGTAAAGTATGATCCATACTTGAACACATACAACACAGGACGAAGGGATCATCTGAATTTCAGCTATGGAAGGCCATAAAACGCGCAGCAATTCCATTATGCGCCACAACAGTAGCACCCTCAAGCAAGCTCTAAATCAGGTATGTCTTTTGAAGATATAGTTTAAGTCACTCGCTCCTAACACTCAACAGTTTCAGCAAGAGACCAGAACCAGCATCTAGAACTTGGAGAACCAAATGAGTCAGCTAGCTACCTCTTTGAGTAAATTGGAGTCACAAGGGAAGCTACCTTCTCAAACCATTGTCAACCCCAAGCAAAACGTGAGTGCAGTCACATTGAGAAGCGAGAAGGAGTTGGTGACCCCAAGTCCAAAGAAGGAATGTAGCGATTCAAAGAAAGAAGCTGAAGAGGAGATAGAGATACAATAGACTGAGAACCCAGAATCACGCTTGCCTAGGCCTCTGCTACTGGTGAAACAGCCTCCTTTCCCTGAAAGGCTAGATAAGTTGAAGAAGGACAAAGAAGCAAAGGAAATCCTTGAGACTTTTTGCAAAGTAGTGGTAAATATTCCATTATTAGATGCAATTAAACAAATTCCTCATTATGCAAAATTTTTTAAAGAACTTTGCACTAACAAAAGGAAGCTAGCTAGACATGAAAGATTGAGTGTGGGGGAGAATGTTTCCTCCATGTTGCAGAAAAAATTACCCCCCAAGTGCAACGATCAAGGTATGTTTGCTATCTCTTGTAAAATTGGCAATATTCGTATTAAAAAGGCTATGTGTGATTTAGGTTCGTCCATAAATGTTATGCCACTATCAATTTATTCAAGTTTAAGTGTTGGTCCATTGAAAAATACCTCTGTTGTGATTCAATTGGCTGATAGATCTGTAGTGTACCCTAAGGGGTGTTAGAGCATGTATTAGTATAGGTTAATGGATTGATATTCCCTGCTGATTTTTATGTGTTAGATATGGAGGATGATAGGTCCCCCACTTCATTTGAAATTTTATTAGCGAGACCATTCCTTAGAACTGCTAGGACAAAAATTGATGCTCATGATGGTACACTTACCATGGAGTTTGATGGAGATATAATCAAATTTCATGTGTATGATGCCATGAAATATCCATGTGATGTGTCCCATGTTTGTAGCGTTGATGTTATCGAACCTTTGACTCAAGATCTTTTTTAGCATGATGTTAATGATGCACTTAATATAGTGATTTGCAGGAGTATTGACATCGATAGCCTGAGTAAGCTTGAAGAAAAGTTTTCATTCGATGAAACATTACAGGAAGTTGTGTATGAAATGGAGCGACTAGACCTTTGAAAGGTAACATTCGTAGTTTGGAGTTCCCTTCTTCTCACACCAAGCTTTTGCCTTCTGTTTTGCAGGCACCCAAGTTAGAGTTAAGCCTTTGCCTGATCATTTGAAGTATGCATATTTGGGTGAGGGAGAAACACTCCTGGTGATCATTTCTAACAAACTCAACAAGGTGGAGGAAGAAAAGTTGGTCTGGGTTTTGCACAAGCATAAAGAGGCTATTGGGTGGACCATAGCTGGCATTAAAGGCCTGAGCCCCTCGACATGTATGCATCGTATCCTGTTAGAAGAAGGAAGTAAGCTAAGGAGGGAAGCTCAAAGATGCCTGAACCCACTAATGGTGGAGGTTGTGAAAAAAAAGATTCTGACGATGCTAGATGCAGGTGTGATCTACCCGATTTTAGACAACGATTGGGTGAGTCCGGTGCAAGTCTTACCCAAGAAAATGGGTATAACCATAGTTGAGAACGATGATGAAGAGTTAGTGCCCACTTGAGTCCAGAATGGGTGGAGAGTTTGAATAGACTACAAGAAGTTGAACGCATCCACCAGAAAAGATCATTTTCCACTTCCTTTTATTGACCATATGCTTAAAAGGTTGGTTGGATGTTCTCACTATTGTTGTCTTGATGGTTATTCAGGTGTCTTCCATATTTTGGTTGCACCTGAAGATCAAGACAAGACGACGTTCACATGCCCTTTTAGTACTTTCGCCTATCGACGGATGCAATTTGGACTTTGCAATGCTCCGGCCACATTTCAAAGATGTATGGTGAGTATATTTTCAGATTACATAGAAAATATAATAGAAGTGTTCATGGATGATTTCACCATTTACGGTGATTCTTTTGATGCATCCTTAGTTAATCTCACCAAGGTTTTGGAAAGATGCCTAGATTCAAACTGGTTTTAAATTGTGAAAAGTGTCATTTTATGGTGGAACAAGATTTGATTCTAGGCCATATTGTGTCTTCAAGGGGTATAGAGGTAGATAAGGCTAAAATTGACGTGATAAAATCTTTGCCTTACCCTGCCATCGTGCTGGAAGTTTGTTCTTTTCTTGGACATGAAGGATTTTACAGGTGTTTCATCAAGGACTTTTCGAAGATAGCACAACCTTTGTGCCAGCTACTTTAAAAGGATGCACCGTTTGAGTTCATTGAGGCATGCATAAAGGATTTTGACAAGTTGAGAGAGGAGTTGATTTCTGCACCTATTATCCAGCCTCCAAATTAGGACCATCCTTTTGAGATCATGTATGACGTGAGCAATCACGCCGTAGGAGCTGTTCTTGAACAGCGAATTGGGAAGAATCCGAATGTGATATATTACACGTCAAGGACGCTAGATAATGCATAGTGCAATTATTCTACCATGGAGAAAGAGTTTTTGGCAATTGTGTTTGCATTGGAGAAGTTTTGGTCCTACTTGTTAGGGACTAAGGTTACTATGTATTCTGATCATGCAACCCTTAAGTATCTGCTCACCAAGAAGGATTCAAAGCCTCGCTTGATTCGTTGGATACTTCTTCTTCAAGAATTTGATATAAAGATAAAGGACAAGAAGGGCTCAGAAAACTTAGTTGTTGATCATCTCAGCCGGTTAACATTCAATGAAAAGCCATCTCCTTTAAAGGATGACTTTTTGGATGAATATCTTTATAGTTTGCATGATAAATTTGTTCCATGGTTTGTTGACATTGTCAATTATCTTATCACAGGTTCACTTCCAGAAGAATTATCCAGGAATGAGAAGGACAAAATTCGTCGAGAGTCCAAGTACTATGTGTGGGATGACAACCTTTGGAAATTTTACTCTAATCAGGTCATTCGTAGATGCATAGCCGATACAGAGATTCAAGATGTGCTGTAGTTTTGTCACTCTTATGCGTGAGGTGGACATTTTGGACCTAGTCAGACTGCTCGCAAGGTGCTAGATTGTGGCTTGTTTCGACCTGCTGTGTTACTGACTCGTACTTGTCTTGCAAAGCTTGTGAGCACTGCCAGCGGACCGGTAATGCCACTCACGTCTATCTTGACATGTGAGATTTTTTATATGTGGGGCATCGATTTCATGGTACCATTTCCAACATCCTTTGGGAATTCATACATTTTGCTTGCTACGGACTATGTGTCAAAGTGGGTAGAAGCCAAGGCTACAAGGACTAATGATGCCAAAACCATGGTAAATTTTGTTAAAAGTCACATTTTTTGCAGGTTTGGAGTTCCTAGAGCCATCATCAGTGATCGAGGGACACATTTTTACAACAAAGTCACGGCCAAACTTCTAAAGAAGTATGGAGTTACGCACCGAGTTTCCACAGCCTACCATCCTCAAACGAGTGGACAAGCTGAGGTTTCTAACAAAGAGGTGCAGTCCATTTTGGAGAAGACAGTTAATACTACTCGAAAGGACTGGAGCCTTAAGCTAAATGATGCTCTTTGGGCCTATCAGATAGCGTACAGGACTCCCATTGGTATGTCCCCATACCATTTAGTCTTTCGTAAGCCGTGTCACTTACCAGTGGAGTTGGAGCATCGTGCATTCTAGGCTATTAAGTAGTGCAACATGCAATTAGAAGAAGCTGGTGAGCAAAGGAAGTTGCAGTTACAAGAGTTGGAGGAACTTTAAAATGAAGCTTATAAGAGTCCTAAACTCTATAAGGACAAGACCAAGACTTTCCATGATCAAATGATTTCCAGGAAAATTTTTAAAGTTGGGCAAAAAGTTTTACTTATTTATTCATGATTGAAATTATTTCCTGATAAGCTAAAGTCTAGATGGATACGACCTTTTGTGGTTACTAATGTATTTTCTCATGGTGCAGTGGAGATTCGAAGTTTAGAAACTGATAAAATTTTTAAAGTTAACAGTCACCGACTTAAGCTCTTCTATGAAGGATTCACGGTCCCTAAACCAAAGGAGATACATTTTATCAGTCCTAGCTTGGAGGAGTGACGCAGGAATGTTTGGCCTGAGACATTAAACTAGGGCACTTGTTGGGAGGCAACCCAATATAAGGCTTGCCCAAGCCTCGTATCTGTTCTTATTTCTGTTTTATTTTCAATTATTTTATTTGATTTTAATTTGCATCATCTTCTTCCTTTGGAGACTATCTATTTTCTGGGTTTGTTTTAGGGAGCTTGACTCCCCTTTCATGGATAAAAAAAAAGAGGGGTGTTTAAAAAAAAAAGGGAAAAAAATCCTTTTGTTCTTTGTGTTTTGTGGCCACGGTAACTTTGTAGTATTTCTTTTATTTTCTTTATTTTCATTCTATTATTTTATTTATTCATTTTAATTATTTTCTTTCTTTATTTTTCTTTTATTACCTTTACCCTTATTTATTTTTAACAACTGCAATTCTTTTACCCTAACCAACTATTCCTTCTCTCTCTCTTTGTATTTCCAATTGCAACCACTAAAGCACCATGAACCACTGCTCGTCGAATCCCCAACGTGCCGCGAAGCAAGAGGCAAGCCGCGCGGCTTCCATGCGGCGTCATCTCCTCCGCTCCATTGCCATGCCCTCCGTCTTCAATTCCGCTGTCTCTATCGCTCTTCGATTTAGACGTGGGGAGCGGGTCGCGTTCTCCATCACCCATCATGCCTGTCGTCCCTCCATCTGCCGTCCCTTGACCCAGTACCGCGCCGCTCAGGGCGATTGCGCGCTTTGCCTCACCTACCGCAATAGTGCCTTCTGCCACCGCTGCTTCTAGCTCAGTCACCACCCGATGCCAGCAATAGAGTCGACTGACGCAGGCGGTTCTACCTCCGCTTGAGTCCCCATCCATCGTACTCTGTCAGACCTATTCCCAGGCCCAGCATACTTGACGAGTCGCGCCACCAGCCACAATCTAGCCGCAACCTACCGTGCAATGCCCTTCGCGACGTTCCACCCCTCCTGTTTCTCCTCCCATGTCCGTTTCTCCTAATGCGCCTACCTCCCCTGTTGCTGAGGCTCCCATTTCAGTCGACCAGATTGCCTTTACTACACCTCCACCATGAAGCCATGCCTTAATGAGGAAAGGTAAAAGTCATTACTATCTTAACATTGCGAATTTGGATATTACATTGAGTTTTGATTTGGTTGTCCACAAACAGAGGTACGCCTTTGTTTTAACACTTGAAATAATACCATGTCGTTCTGTTGATGTACCTTCCCTTGTTACGCTTAATTTGCATGATGAGTTATGTGCTTTAGTTGATGTTATTGGTTGGTGTGAATTTTTCTTTTGTCAGTGTCCTGCTTTCATCAAACTTTTCTTAGATTTTTATTCCACATTTTTGTCCATTATTCTGAGTTTTTCAGTCTCAGTACACCTGATGCCATTCGATTTTGCTTAATGGGTCGCATGCTTAGTTTTTCTGTTACATCTTTTAATGTCACTTTAGGTGTGCTTGATATTGAGTGTGCTGCGAGTGCTACTTATTTGAATGCTTACTGCGATTATCTAGATGAGTTTGATGCTTTAGATGCTTATATGACACTTATTGGTCAGCCTCATAGTCTTTATTTTACTAATCGATCTAAAGCTAATCTAATTCAGAATGCTGCACTGCGCTATATTCACCGTTTTGGCCATTACATTTTCTGGACGCGCTAAGGACACTACTATCCTCTCAAAACCTTGTGAATACTCAAATTTTGAGGCTCAAAAGGCCAGTTTTCCCGGACTGCAAATAGTCCGGCCGGAGAATTCTCCGGAATGAAAAAACTAGAAGGTCTGTCGGCCGCAGCGGTGGCAGCCACCCTTAACGGCGGCGTTAGCCGCTGCGGCGATAGCCGCTATCGCCGGTGGCGACAGCGGATGCGGTCGCCCTTGAATACTCAATTTTTTAGGCTAAAAAAGCCTATTTTCCCGGACTGCAAACAGCCCGGCCGGACCAAAGGCCATTTTGGAAATTCACTGAAAGCATGCCAATATGGTACTTGAAATGTCCGAAAAATTATGAGGATCGTGGAACTAGTCCTGGAATATTTTTTTGAAGGTCCGAAACTCCCGAAAAAGCTTCCGGAGTGAAGAAAAAGAGGGTGGGGCACGCCCGCCCAAGCCAAGGCGGGCACGCCCGCCCTGCCTGGCGGGCATGCCCGCCCTCGGGTCCTTTTTTTTCCTATAAATTGGCCCCCGGGCCTCTGTTTTTCGGCACCCAGTCTGTGTTGACGGACGCTCCTTCTCCCTTACGCTCCTTGCGATTCTTTACTGCTTTTCTGCATTTTTAATTTTAGCTTTATTGCTTTCTTGTTTGCTAATTGGTCACATAAATTGAACTAATTAATTTTACCTAAACGAGGAGCTTAATCTGGAGTTAAGAAGCGGTCGTCGATTAAATCAGGACTCTGCCTGTTTAATTTAGCATTTCATGCATGCTCCTCTTCTACTCCTAATAATTCTACAACTGCATAAATGCATTCATATCGTCACATAGGCAAGTAAATTGCCTCAGTTAAAATATGATTAAGCTAAAATGGCCGGTTAATCAATAATCGTGGTTTTAAAGCTTAAATCCGACAATACTGGCTTAAAGTATCTAGTCTCTCAATGGCTATGGTATGATTGCCTTTAGTTCGAACAATTTTCGGCTTAAGTCCAATTAATCAATAATTATGGCTAAAAAGTCTTAATTAATCACGTTTTGGCAACTAATTGCCTACAATTAAAAAGTCCATATCTCGGCAACAAATTGCCCACGCTTCAATTAAATAAATTTAGGCTAATGCCCGGTTAATTAATAATCGTGGTATTAAAGCCTAAAATCC
>CANUEP010010454.1:0-46440 GCA_947857235.1 Jatropha podagrica | reverse complement strand
ATCCTCGTAATTTTTCGGACGTTTCAAGTACCATATTGGCATACTTTCGATGAACTTCCAAAATGGCCTTTGGTCCGGCCGGGCTGTTTGCAGTCCGGGAAAATAGGCTTTTTGAGCCTGAAAAATTGGGTATTCACAATAACAAAGTTATTTATGACATTTAATATAAAACGTAGCATATAAAAAAGTAAGTACAATACATGATCACGCCTGTAGAAACAAAATGCAACCTCCAAGACCACTTACTCTCCCAAACTTCCTAATCGTTTCCTTGAACCATTGCAGCACAAAGTCAGCCCAGTTTATTTTAAGAGCTACTTCTATATCACTAACAACCTCTATCAAATGATGGCTAAACCTAGAGCACTGTGTTGGACAAAGCAAGACGCCTAGTGTATATAGCAAAAGGTGCCTTTGAAAGTCAACCTTTTTCTTGCTCATTCTTATCTTCCTCAACACCACTGCCTCCACAACTGATTTACAATCCTTATACTCTCAAGGAAGCTGTTAATTTCTTTTGCTCGCACATTCATCCTTCCAAAACAGGCACTTCATGTTGATGGAATTCCAAACACCCAACCTACATGGTTTGGTGATATCCTTATCGACGCGTCGCCTAAAAACTCTAGGCTTACCTCTTCAGTGTTCACTTTCTCACACAGCCAATAACAAAGTTTGCGGTTCAAAATTATTTTCGAAAGTTTGAGCAATTCACCGAACCCTAGCTCCTTAACCCAATCTTTCAGATATCAGTCATTTCATTTACTAATGCCCTAAATGCTAAAGGCCGACATCGCACATTTGGACTCTATATCGTACAGATAAATTTATGAACATTACAATTTAGTGCCTATAATCAATTGAGCAACTACAATATTATGAATGTAACTCTTACCTCTTTCGATTTTAACGATGTTCTTGACTCATCAATTTTTCCTTCTTCAACATTATATTGAATTGGAATATCAATGCAATTACTACCATTGGTATCATCTTCATGTATATAGTCCAAAGGATTTGCAAGTCTACAACACATTAAGCAGTTTATCAGATTCACTCCTTTTACTCTGATTCAAAAATGCTAATTAATATAATTCATACTTAATGACTTCTTTTAATGCCAACTAGGAGCGTGGAGTATATAGATATTGTTACTAGTCATAAAATTGATACTTTATAAAATTAATACTAGCATATTAGTCTTCAAATGGAAGCTAACATATCGCTACAATCATGTAAGTTTTCAAATTATAGGTGTATTATAGTTAAAGCGAACAGATAAAACCATAAATTTTGTATTAAGTAAACATGCCAGTTTCAAAATTACAGTAAAACCCCGGTGATTTTTCTCAATCAATTTTGTGTGAGGTGTATAGTGAAAAACAGAACCAATATGCAGTACAGGCTGACATTATAGTTAATGTGAGGTTTATATTAGTAACTAAACAAGCGAAATTTATAGTAACCAAACATGCAAGTTTTATATGTATATGCAATTTTTTTTTATATTTTAGAGGTGGTGTTGGCTCTAAGCAATATGTTAGCTTCCATTTGAAGACTATGATTAAAAGCAATATAAGCCTAAGGCTTACACTAATATATCATTCACCATCATATAAACCTTATGCATAATTCATTCTCAAAATTTATCCTGAAATGACCGGATACATAATTTCACCCCTGTACTTTTACATAAAAGTCCTCACCTGAACTTTAAAAATGACCTACTGGCCCCCTACACTTATTATTATGAAATTTATGGACGCTTTGCCACGTCAAAATTTGAGAAGTGTTACACACTGGCTAAGTGAGCGAGTGATGTCTAAGAAGAGTATCTGATTTGGTAGATTGTACATGTCATGTCATTAATTTTGGTCAAATAATAATTAAGTAACCCAACAATAAAATTAGATCAAAACATTTCGTTTTGAAATGGACAAGTAGACGCTCTCTATCCATCAACGTCTATCTTCATCTCTCAGTTCTCCCGATCCCTCACTCAGTCTCTCAGTGCTCCCGATCCCTCGCTCAGTCTTTGAGTGCTCTCGATCCCTCTCTCAGTCTCTCAGTGCTCTCAATCCCTCTCTCAGTTGAAGTCAACCCATCATTTGTGTTGCGATGGACATACCCATTGATTATATAATCCGCAATTGCTCTTGTGGTGTCACAATTGTGATGAAGGTGTCATGGACTGAGGTGAATCTTGGTAGATGGTTTTTTGGGTGCAGGAGATTCAGGGTGAGTTGATTATTTTGTTTATTATGTTTTTGTATAATTATTTTTGTAATGAAAATTATGGAGACACAAGTTTGAGGACTGTTTATTTTTGTAAAAAGGGAGGGGGCGTGCAATTTTTTCCAATGGGTCGATCCATCGATGCCGGAGAATGTGCAAAATATCATTTTAGGTCTGCTGAGAAGGATAAGGGATTTTGATGAAGAGAAGAAAAGAAACAAAGCAAAAATGTTGAAGGTCATCTTTTGGGTGGTGGTTGTGTTTTTTTTTCTTTCTTTTAGCCAAATGTATAACTTAAGCACAAGTTATTCATGTGCTGGGAAGAATTGAATATGCTAAGGCAGTATGTTAGGTAGTGTTGTGGTTTGTTGTTATTGTATGTAGTTTGAATGTGTCCTGAAAGTATTGTGATTTCAGGTTAGTTTGTACTGAATATGCAATAATGGGAATGACCCTGTTTTAAGAAGATGTGTTAAAGTTCTTTCTAATTTTCTGCATCTATTAGTGTTGGAGTTTTACATGAATTCCTGTTAAAGTGATAAATGGGTAAAGAACAAAAAGATTGGCAAAAAAAAAAATAAATTTTCATAACTTGCACAAACAAATGTAGCAACATTTGTAATAAAATATTGAATTAGTAATTGGCAGTAAATATGAAATAAGCCATTGTAATAAGGCCATAGCAATAATCCAAAAACCAAATTCAGTATAGTTGCTGATCAAAGGTTACATCATAGTTGATTAAACCTACCAAAAAGACAACCAAAATCACAAAATAACATAATAACATCCCCTAACTACTTAAAAGTTGCATATGTTTGATGTTTGCTTGCTTGTGATGCTTGACCGTTGCTTCCTTGCCCTCTAGTTTGCATTCTTGTCCTCCACTGCTGCAGCTGCCTTGCAGTGGTGGCATTCTTTCCCTTCCATTTCAAGCCTGGTGGTTTATATCCAATATCCCCTATCACTACCGCAGCAGTGGTAACTGAAACCTGAATTAAATTAGAGTAGTATTAAGCACTCATTTGCATAATTAACAACAAAGCACACACAACAACAAGTCACACACTACAATTAATCAAAACAGTAGCAAATAACAGTCAACTACAAATCACACATAATAGTAAATCACACACCATAAATGATACACTATAATAGATCAAGCACAATAACAAATGACAGACAACAACAAACCATAGACAATAATAAATCACACACAACAACAAGTCACACTACAATGAATCAAACACAATAGTAAATGACAAACAACAACAAATCACACACAATAATAAATCACACACAACAAATCACACTACAATAAATCAAACACAATAGCAAATGACAGACAACAACAAATCACACATAATAATAAATCACACACTAAAATAGATCAAACATAACAGCAAATGACACACAACAACAACAAATCACATATAATAATAAATCACACACAATAACAAATCACACACTATAATAAATCAACCACAATAGTAAATCAATAAATGACAGACAACAACAAATGATAGACAATAATAAATCAAACACTAGAATAATATATCAAAAAGAACAACAAATCATAGAGAACATCTAACCCGATAAGTTGTGCATCCAATTCTCTCATTTATGTAAACTCCCATTCCTCTAGGTGCAGATGCCCTTTTGGCTTGTGAAGCCATAGTTGGTTGAGCATATCTTTTTTTATTTGGCTGTTGTTGTGGTTGTGGTGCAGGTGTGTTTTTAGCTCCTTTTGCGGCTTGCTCTACTTCTGCACTTGCATTTGTTTGTGTTTGTCTGGATTGCTCTATTGGTGCACTTTTATTTCTTTGTCTTCCTACTGAATACTCTACAGCTGCACTTGAAAATATCCCTCTTCTGGAGTGGGCATTGCTTGTAGTTCCACTCATTTGAGATTCAGTGGGCACTAGAGTTCCCATTTGACTTGGCATCGCATTATTAATTGGAACATATTCAACAGTCTGTAACATAAAATTAAAAATAAAACAAGTTATTTGGCAATAAAATAAACTAACAAAGTACCAACAAATTACAACTGCATAACAATACCTGACTTGACATTCCTTGCTTTTAAGGGCATCCCCTTTTGTTATGACCTGTTTTTTTGCATAAAGCATAAGTCATTTTCACTCCTTTTCTTGGTGCTTTGTCGATTTTCCTCTTGGGTTCATCTTTGTCCCTCCTTCTAGAAGTCTTCTTCCTCCCTGGCTTTTTCCTCTCCTCTTCTAGTGGTAAGACAATGGGACTATTTGACTCAGGCAAAAGTTTCATGCCTCTGACTGGTTGTATAAAATATCCATATGACTTTAAATACGTCTCCTTTCTATAATAATGAATCACATAATCCTCAAGTGTCAATAGTTTATGGTTCATTGCACATATAGCATGTTGGCCTGGGACTCCCTTCAATTCCCATGCCCTGCAGGAGCATTGTAACAGATTGAGATCAACCACATGCTTGTATTCCCCTTCCACAATCCCAAAACCTATATCTCCATTCCAAGTGGGCTGACACTTCATTGCTAATAATTTATAAAGCTCTAATTTCTCCATCGTAGTAGGAGCTATGTCACAAATCCAGGTGTTTGCAAATTCTTGCGTTACTTCAATTCTATTCATAACGTGCACCCTAATATCCTCTAACATTGAGATAATGGACTTGAATCTTGCACTCAAAATCCAACCATTGAAAGTTTCTGCCATATTATTCTATACCTCATCACATCTAGTACTTGCATTAAAAAAATCCCTACACCATCTCTCATGATTGTAATACAGTAGGTCATCAACAATTCCAGTTCCCAATTTCTCCATTTCTTTTAACTTGTCTTTCAAAAGCACCTCAAATGATGCTCTTGCAACCTCCCAAAATTTTTCTCCTTCTATCTTCACCCCTCCATTTATTAGTCCAATTCCACCAGACGTGTCTAGCACAAATTTTGTGCTCAATTTCAGGCAACTCTTGTAAAATAGCCTAATCAAGACCCTATATTAATATGAAAACAGTAAAATTTCAACATGAAACAAACAACCTAACAAGTAACATAGAAATCATTTAACTAATAAAGCAAATGCATTTATATTGAAATAATTTACTTAAAAAGAAAAATCAGAATGTAGTACCTTTTGCATATATGTGACAACACACCTCCATTGCCAGTGGTTATACGGAGATCCATTTTCAAATTAGATACAAACCACAATCAGTTTTTCGTGTTCTCTATATCTATAACTGCCCAAGCAATGGGGAACATCTGATTGTTCCCATCCTTTGACACAGCCACAAGCAACTGACCTCCTACTGGACCTTTCAAGAAGTAGCCATCCAACCCAATAAATTTCCTGCATCCATCTAAGAATCCCTACTTGCATGCATAAAGACACATGTAAAGTCTCTTAAACCTCTATCTATCATCATCTAATTTTTTGCATCTTGCAAAGCATGTAGACCTAGGATTTGTCCTTAATATCTCATCACAGTAATCATGAATTCTAGCAAATTCCAATTTGTAATCACCAATAATCCCCCTTAGAACTTTCATCTTTGCTCTCTTATACACTATCCTCCCAACATACATAGAAAGTTATTCTTTATAGAGGTCCTAAATATCTCTGATCTTAATTCCTAGCTGTGATATTATCCTTTTATGAAATACCCTTGCAATGAATTTAGAGTTGCAGAGCTTGTTTTTGTTATTCTATAACACTTATGTTGTGGATTGTATGTCTTGATAATGAAATTTTGAGTAGCACTGTCTTTGCTAGCAAACAGTAACCAAGGGCATCCTTCTCTACATTTGGCCCTTATCCTTGTCCTCTCATTTGGCCTTAATGTCAAGTTCACAACCCTAGCAACAACATACTTACTCACAGCTTTTCTAAATTCATCTGCATTTTCAAAAACCATCTCAAATTCCCAATAAGGAACTTCTGTTGTTAGATCATAATGTAACCTCCACTCTCTTGCCTTTCCCCTCCCTAGATTTCCAACATCTCCCCTCTGTTCATCATCACTCACATCTCCACTATCTAGATCTGGGCTATGAGGATATGGCTCATCTCCCCCAGTTTTCTCCTTAAACCTATCATTAATATATTTCTCGCCCTTGAATCCTATATCTGCCTCAGCTTCACCAAGAGGAATTTCCTCAGTTTCATTGCATGGTGGAGCTCTTGCTCTTCTCTTGTAAACTCTCACTGTTTCTCTTGTTGCCCTAAGCTCCTCATCAACCTCACTTTCCAATTGATCAACTTGATCTAATTCTTCTTCACTAGATTCTTCATCGTCTCCAATACTGCCACTCTCATCTTCATTGCTTTCTCCCTCATTATTGTTGTCTATATCTGACCTTGTGGAGGCACATGTAACCCTTGCAAAGTTACCCCTGGTATGTTATCTCTTTGCACTCTTGCCCTTCTAATATTCTCTATTTGCACACTTGCCTCTCCAATATTCTCTCCTTGCAAATTGGACCCTGCATTGTTTCTTTCTTGCATATCTGCCCTAACCCCTATTTCCTCATCTCGCACATCAGCCCTTCTGAAGTTAGCTCCACTTTGAACATTGCTTCTTATCTCACCTAACCCATCCATTTCATTTACTCTCTCATTTACCATATTCTCAAGAGCTGGGATATCATTGACAACCTCAGCTACATCAATGTCATGCTCTACATACAAGTCCACAGTGTCACCATTTTAAGCAAATTCACACATCAACATCACATCTTCATCAGTAGATAATGCAATTATAACTTCAGTTTCCCTAGCAACCAAGCAGCTAGTGTGTACCTTGAACACATTACCATACCCCATAAGTCTTGCTCTTTTCATAATGTCTGGTACTGATAAGCAATCAGCGTCCACAATTGCTTCTATAGTCACATGACCACCTATATACCTAGTCCATGGCTCCAACTCAAAATACCCACCATGGTGCCATCGCAAGTTTATCAATTTATCCATCTGTATTATACTAATAAACAAATCAACAAACGAAACAAGGAATCTCAATGATAAAGAAACAAACAAAACATAAAAGTTAAACTTTAAAGATAATTATAAAACTTTTTGGAAAACAAACAAATATTTCATTGTGCATGTGCAAAAACCCTAAATATTGAGCTTATTTTCGAAAAACCCACACATGGTCGAAGGAATCCCTACAAAGTTAAACCCTAGTACTGTACTAACCACGCTTTTAGGAAAAAAAGTAAAAAACAATGACAATTACTAAAATATGATGCAAAAGTAAAGAACTTAGCTTTCTCAAATTTCAACAGTAGATGTCTTCACTTCCTTAGATTCAGATTATCATCAATGGAGGCTTTCATACTCTAGATGCGAAACAAATGAGCTTTCTCTCACAATGAATGATTTTTCTACTTAATCGAAAATGGGAATAGAAAACTAAATCTTTCTTACCTAATCTAAAATGGAGCAACGTTGTTAGTTTGATGCAATAGCATTCTCTGACTGCTTTTGTCGGATTTGGGAGAAAACAACAGTGAGAACAAAGTCAAGGGAGTCAAGGGAGGGAGAATAACTTTTCTTACCTGTCGTACAGCATGGCAAAAATTTCTCGCTTATGTTCATTTTTTCCCACGTAACAGCATGTGGTTTACACTCAAGCTATTTCCCTCTCGCCAAGTGTCCATAAATTTCACAATGATAAGTGTAGGGGGCTAGTAGGTCATTTTTAAAGTTCAGTGGTCAAAGGACTTTTATGTAAAAGTACAAGGGTTAAATTATATATTCAGCCATCCTGAAATTGATTTCGAACATAAACGTGAAATTTGATTTTATGAAAGAAATATAAACAAAAAAAAAATATGAAAAACCATCATTTTTCAACAGTGATAGTTGCTAATTTGGCTTCAAATCATTCCCAGGCTTCAACTCACAATGCCAATCAACACCAATACCCATTCATAAATAAATAAATAAATAAATAAATATATATATATATACATATAATTTCAATTTTTATTAATTTACAATTGACTTACTGATTAATTTTCTTCTTCACACGGCGAGGCATGGTGGATGAGTTGCTTCCTCGTCTAGCTTCAATCAATTCTTCCACCTCAACTGTTCTACAAAAGAATCAATCTTCACTCTTCAATCGATTCCCCCAAATACTTGTTGATGCTGTGATTAAAATAAATCTATCTTCCCCTCTATTTGTTTTAACCACAAATCTCTGCCGCTTGCTGACCAAGATGAGCTTAAGATGAAGAAAGTGCGACTGCGAGCTTGAGTTGAAGAGAGTTCGCCTGTGTTTTTTTGTATTTTTCTCTCCACCATCCCATTGCTCTCCTTTTCTCTAGAATTTTTTGCTGCATTTACTATTTTACCCTTTATTACTGCATATTGTATATCTACCATAACCCCTACCAAATGCAGATACTACATTATACTATTGGTCCCATTCTGTTGTGAAAATTATTTTTAATTACCCGAATGCTTGGGCAAGCCGAACTGTCTATCGGCACCCTATTTTCTATTCACTCCGAGTTGAAAGAGGAGATACCAAAAGCAAATATGACTTTATTATTGAAATGGTGAAATATTATTTTTTATTTACTTCGGGTTGTGATGTTAGCTATCCAACATGTTTTTGGGTCATAATCACTTTTGTGTTGCAAATATATAAGATAAGGTATTTTTAAGTGACAAAATTAAGATGAGGGATAGTAAAATGATGTCTTATAAATTGAGAAACCCTAGATGAAAATAAGCCATGTTTTTACTATGTAATCAAGAATGTTGGCTTATTTCACCCAAGATCCCTCCATTCAAGGGATCATCACTTAAAATCCCCCATCTCGATTTTGTATCATAAATTTGTCTCAACTTTTACATTTGTAACAGTAAAGTTTCTATAGTATATTTTTGTCTAATAAAGCATAAAAAAAATGACATGGCACATTTAGAGCTGACAAATAAGTAATTTAAAAGAGCCACATAAACCTTGGAAACACAATATCTCTCTCTTGCCAATTTTCTCTCTTCTATGCCCATTGGTTCAATGACGCACATGAGCCTTCTTAGTTTCATTGATTTGACGTTTTAATTTTCCCTTATTGTTTCTTCTTCTTCTCTCTCATTTTGTTCTTCTCTTTCATTTCTCTCTCATTTCTCTTTGGTCACTCTTTGATTTTTCTTTAGCTTGCTAGGCAAAGAAAAGGCGAGAGTTTGATTTAGATAAAGAGTGAAATCGAAGGTTGAAGAAGACGCTAAGAGGGAACTTGATTGGTGCTTTAAGAAGAACAGTGTGTTTGCATGATGACAGAAAACCCACCAGGTTAGACTCTTGCTTTGTCTTCTCTGAGACTCTTTTTCTGGGGTCCTTTTATGCGTTTGTGTGGTCCAAGTTACACTTTTTATCAAAGTTTCCTTTATCTTCTCTAAAACCCACTATGTACCGATTGCTTGAGTTGTTGCCTCCTCCTAGATGTGCCAACATCTCGCTCTTCAATCATGAAATAAATGAAGAATGAAGACAGAGGGAGCTGATATAGAAAGAGATAAGGAAAGATGGAGAGAGAGAAGGTCAATTTTTTCCTTTTTAATTTAGGGTTTTAATTCAATGCGCATGAGAGAGATAATGAGAGAGGTAATATGAGAGAGAAAAAAAGTGAGCTCAACATTATATTTGTCATATGGATGCCTACCTAACATTTTTAATACTTTTTAATTGACTCTGCCGAGCCACATCATTCCCTTCCAACTAGAGTTACTTTACTGTTACAAATGTAAAAGTTAAGATAGTTTTATGATACAAAATTGAGATAGGAGACTTTAAAGTGATGATTCCATGAGTTGAGAAACTTTGAGTGAAATTAAGCTCAAAAATGTTAGATAAATCTTAATAATTTATCTTAAAAATAAAATAAATTCATAAATATTATTATTTTGAGAAAAAAAGGATAATTCACCAATCTAATCGCGTTTAAACTTTGATTAAAACCTTTTAATATTCAATGTAACAAATTAGTTTATCTTATTATCCATATCATAATTATTTAGAATTTTAAAATATTATAATAAATTATTTATATTAAAAAATAGTAATACACGAGAATTTTTTGTTATGCTTAATAATCATAAAAATTATATGCTTAATAATCATATGGTATTTATATATATATAACTAACTACTTTTTGCTATGTTTGTAAATACCTAAGTTATATATATATATAATCTGATTAAGTCTTGAATTATTATAAAATAAAATTAACAAAACAATACGGTTGCAGCAATGCACGAACAATTTGTGATTAATCATTGATATAAACGATAAAAATCATTTGCATTGAAAATAAATCCTAATTTTTTCTTATTGTGCAGTTATTTAAAACAAGCTCTTTAATTAATCTCTAAATAAGCAATTTGATGGCAGCAATGAGAATTAGAAAGATATAACTGAAAGATACAACACATCCATATAAGTATTATCTACTAAAATTAATTGTACATAGTAAACAGTATTCACATTTTGGATGATATATTTCTTTTCTTACAAATAGGTCCCTGCCAACCTGTTGTATAATACAATAAATAATAAAAATAATATAGAGAAAAAGAAATGGAATGGATAGCAACCTGCCAATCCCTTTTCCTTCTTTTGTGTTTATCTACAATGTATCTGCATATACTACCAATATACTAAAAGTTGATAGGGGCAATATACAAAATCACTCCAAAACTAGATACAAGCAACTATTTTTCTTTAACCTTTGGTTAAATTTATGTTGTTTCTTTGGGAGCATTCTTTCTTGTTTAGAACTTGCAAGAAGTTCCCAACCTCTGCTTGGAGGCCATGCATTTGGTGCCTTGAAACACTTTTGGCAAAAGCTTCTGAAAGCACTCTAAGAACAATTCCCATTCTTCTCCATTCATGTCCCCAAGAGAAATACCTTGATTTTCCCGCTTACAATTTTGTTCTGAACAACTATTGCTCCTTGTCAAGTGCTCATTGTCTTCCTTGATATTTGTGTTGTCACTGCAATTATCATCATGGTTATTTTTTGAGTATATTGGAGATAATGTCGATGAATCATGCAACCTAGGCATCGATCTTACAGATGAAAATCTTGGAACTTTAGCCATGCTAGGAGGGCATTGTAAGAGTTGAGGGAGATCCAAAACCTCTTCAGAAGCATTGCCATTTCCATTTCCATAATTGAATTCAAATATATCAACATCTTCCTTTTCCTTTATACTAATTTGCTTATTTTTCTTTCTACCATTATCTTCATCATCAGATGCATTAACCGCGTATGCCTTTGCTTTTGCACAAAGATTCTCTAGCTCACTCAAATTTTCCTCTACATTGCAAAACTCCCTAGTCATCATTTCCCCTATATCAGCAAGGCAAAGCCCCTTAGAAGCAGCTTGCTTCAGGAAAATCGTGCAAAGGATGAGAACGCGGATGGATGATTCCCCTAAAGAAGGAAGCTTAGTCCGTAGGAGCTGTGCATCTTTAAAAGGATCAAGATTGGATATATAGTCAAGTTCAATATTTGAAAAGGGAACTGAGGCTTGAGACCAATGCAACCATTCAAAATAAGGATCATCAAGCCATTCAGGTAGACAAAGTCCATGGTCTATAGGCACAAGCTCAGCTACCCCAATTGAATAATTATCGTGTTCATCATTCTTCTTGACAAGTATATTTCCAGCATGCCTATCGAGATTTAAGAGTCTTACATCAAATATTCCAATTCGATGCACTGAAGCAACTGAGAAGCCTGAAGGGCCTAATTCCCCTGCATCAAAATCATGATGTACAAATCGTTGGAGTGAGGCAATCTTATAACTAGTTGTACCATTATTAACATTGAACTGAACAGGACTAGCGATTTTTACGAGCGCTGTTGGAGGAACACCAGCAAAACCACCATGGTCAAGAAGATAAGCAGCTAATTCACGAATTCCAGTTCCACCCACTCGAACAGAACGTTTCACGCCAGGTTGGCCTAGCATTAATCCACCAAAGCCTTTAGGGTTGTTCAAAGCTAAAGCTTCTTCATCAATTGGCTTTGCTACTGCAATATTATCACCATTTTTGCTTCGCAACAAGTAAGCACCACCTAGTCCACTTGACAAAGGTAAGGGATTAATACCAGAGGCCATAGCTATAGCAACCTCAACAACTAGGGCTCGTGCTCTAGGTGCTCCATGGCCACCAACAATCTCAATTCTTGGATTGCCATCAAAGTCTTCTTCAAATCCTGTGGCTAGGGGGAAGCACGGAGAGGAGAAGCTTCTGTGCATATTGGCAACTTCAAATGCTTGTTTTAAAGAATGGGTAAGATTGGTTTGGCCAATTTCAAGAATGTTGTAATCAAATTGAGTAAAGGATTGGAGCCTGCATCTCTGAGATCGGTTAAATGGCTTGAATCCATGATGCTGATCTATGACTACCGCCATTTTTTAAGAATTAAACTACTGCGCAAGAGAATGGCAGTAGCGTACTTCTTAGAGGAATATCCTTTGAGGTCTAGTCTTCCATGGGAGATCAGATATCACATTTCTACAAACATTTACAAGGCATGAGTTCAAATTACTTGAATTTTTTTCTTTTTATAATTAGACATAGAAAAATGCGTATCCCTAAACAATAAGTATGAAACACTAAATTAAAGAAGTAAAAGGAAAAGAAAGGAGCAAAAAATATTATAGCATTCTTACCCAAAAATAGCGTTATGGTGGTAAACATCAAGCCTTGAATTCATTTCTTTTACTAACTCAAGTACAACCCACAAAATATAGTCCCACAAATACCATTTCTTTTGAATCGATCTTCACCTGGAAAATAATACAAGACTAATATTCATATTAGCCTAAAAAGGGAAAAGAAAAAGGAAAAAGCAAGAAAAGAAATTGCATATACATCACCTATGAATCCCTCGCTTCTCCGCACGTAAATCGCCAAAATTTTCTGAATAAGAAAGAAGCGAAAATGTAAATAAGTTCAATAAACACATTGTTATCTTCGTATGATTTAAAATTTTCATTAATTTTCTTAGGAGCCAAACAGAAAACAAAAGGAAGAGAAAAATATACCCCGAACGCTGATTAAGGCATTCAGGGAAGACGAATAGCAATGGGAGCGCGAGAGAACCAAACCATCCGTCACCAGAAAATTACCTAAACACCTCTCACCAGCACTCCCCCAACCCTCTCTTTTTGTAATTGATTTTCTTCTCTCCCTTCTGGACCCTTTTCCCTCTCTTCCATTTTTAAAATTCAGTTTGTCCACTCCCTCCTCCTATTTTTCTGCTTTCGTATTCTTTTTTCTATTTTAGCCAAATGTTTGTTATTATTTTTATACCTACAATGGGAACATCCCACGTCGACAAATTATGAAACGTGGAAGATTTCTATTGATGAGTAAGGTGATATGTTAGATGACAGGTGAATAAAGAGACTGCTAGCCTTTGACTGGCAAATTCTATATTTGGAGGTATTTTCTTTTGTCATAACGGTTTCTTTTTCCCCTTAGAAAGGAAAGGCTTTGCTGGCTCCCTTTATTTACTTTTGAACCCTTTAATAATTGGTTTATGTTCACTATTTTCAGAAAATTATTCTTTATTTCACAAAAAACTTTTGTAATAAAAACTTTATTAACCTCTACTATTATATGTTTACGTTGCAAATTCTATTAATATTGTTTTATTTTCGCTTAGTATCTTGTTATTGATTTCTATTTGAAATCTTGTAAATGAGAAAGAAAGCTCATTGTTGAGTTAAATGTGTTTTTTGCAAAATATATTTATTATAATCAATGGTACATTTGGCACATTTATTATGTATACATTTATAAATTTGTTCTATTTGATTTTAATTTTTTTCGGCACATTTGACCTTATTTTATTGATTTGATAAAAAGTAAGTAAAACTAAAAATAATTTTGATTTTTTTAATAAAATTTACCAAATTTGAGTTAATAGTCAAGACCGTTAAGGATTCAAGGACATCAATTTTAAGAAAATGATATTTGTATATTTCATATTTTCAACTGATAATACATATCTATATATACACTCCGAAAATGGATAACTATAAATGACTGAACGCAAAATATATTTCAACCGATAATACATATCTATATATACACTCAGCTTTAATATGATTGGATGCAGCCCCACTCGCCAAATTGCGCAGAGAAGAGTAGCCTCCAAGAACCTGAGTTCTATAAATAGCAACGTACATCAATAGAGAAAAGGGTTAAAAAGGTTGGAGTGCTACAATATTAGACTGTGTAAATAATTAGCGTAGTGTTTGTAATTTCAAAGGTCAGGAAATGAAAGTGTGAGCGAGTAATTCGACCATTTTTCTGATGAATTAATATTTATTACTTCAAGAATGCTGGGCAGCTTTATAAAATTTAAATCATCTATAAATGCAATATAGATTTCTAGTTCAATTTATGTAAGACAATCACTTGTAAAATAAAGCCAAGCCTCTTTATTTACATGACACTAGGTAGTCAAGCGAAGAATTAAAAGATGAAGTTCAATCACCCAAACCATATAAATTGAGCTTTAGTTTTTTTTTTATTATCTAGAAATAGAATAAGACCAGTGTTAAAAGGAGAAGCTTATTACGTATACAACATGTGAAAGCAATTATATGATTGTTATAGTCGCCTACCTCGAAAGAAGGGATAATTAACCAGAACACTCCGACTTTCGACTTTCAGAAAATATATCATCAAAACTTAATTTGCCGTCACCCATTTCCAAATGGTAATGGATTAATCCATCACTAGAATGCTCTCATTTATAAATTAAAAAGTATTATATATATATATATATAACCTAACTACTAACTTTCTGACATCTAACTTTTCTTTGTTTTATGTTATTTAACTTCTTTTAATTTCTATTCTTTTATTTTATTGCTCTTTAATTTCCTACAATTAACTTTATCACACTTTTATTTTACGCACTTTAATTTTATGTTTTTAATTTATGTATAACTCACCTTTTTATTGATTTTGTTTGATAATTAAATATTTAAAAATATTCTAGTATTCAATCCTTCTAATCCCTATGAATACAATATTTTTATGCTATTTGCACGACCCGTTAATACTTGCGGTAATCGCATAGCCATTAGCAGTGTGCATATTAAGTTTTTAACTCTATTATTGGGGAATTGGTAATGTAATTGATATTAACAAATTTTGAAAAATAATTAATCAGACAATTTTATTTATTTGTCATTTATTTTTGCTTTTATTTTATTTTTATTTTCAATAATTTTCTTTTCTTTTCTTATATATATATATATATATATATATATATTTCTATGGACTAACTTTTTATTGTCAGATCGAGAAGCGTTGATGTTGTGCCTCTAGATTCAAAAATAGAAAGAGCACCACAAACCTTTCAGAGAATCAACAAAAGGAGCTAGAGGAAAGAAAGAAGTCTCATTCGGACTAGACACCAAAGTGTTGAGACGCCACGATTTGAGCTAGAAGAGGTGGAGAAAACAAACTAAGAATTAGAAGAGTTAGACAATTCAAAACTGATCATAGCCAAAGAAAGAACTTTATGTGATCTAAATATTCCAAATCCTAAAGATATCCAAACTGTTGTAGTAAGACAACTTGTTGTTGTAAACAACTTCAAGCTCAAACCAGCATTGATCTCAATGGTGCAACAATCTTAATTTGCTGGTTTGTTGAGCAAAGATTTGAATGTTCATCTAGAAACATTCATTGAAATCAACAACACCCTGAAGATTAATGGAGCCAGTGATGATGCAATCCGAATGCGATTATTTCCTTTCTCTTTGAGGGATAGAACTAACCTTTGCTTGCATTGTATGCCCCTAAGTTCATTCACCACTTGGGTAGAGTTGAGTAGGACATTCTTATAAAAATACTTTCCTCCAAGCAAGATCTCAAAGATGAGAAGTGAAATAGTCACATTCCGGATGAAATAAGACAACACTCTTTATGAAGCATGGGAGAGATTTAAAGATCTTCAACGACAATGCCCATACCATGGGTATGAAAGACCTTTCTTAATTCAACTATTCTTTGATGGTGCGATGCCTTCAATGAGAAACACTCTAGATGCATCTATTGAAGGATCGTTCCTTAAGAAAAGAGTCAATGAAGCTTACAACCTATTAGAGGAAAATGCAGCAAGCAGTTACAGATGGAATGAAGAACGAGAAAGAACAAAAAAAGTAGCTAGAATGCATGATATAGACGAACTCCCATTCCTATCAGCAAAATTTGATGCCTTATTTAGGAAACTAGATAAGCTTAATGTGAGTACAGTTGGAGCAATTCAACCTCAACTTGAAATCTGTGCTGAGGTAAAGCACGCATTTGCAAAAAATCATTACAAAAATCTCATAAATAATTACCCCTAAGATCCTATAAGAAACTAATTTCCTAACTCCTACAACTTAGATTTCAAAAATTGCCTATATCCAACTACTAACCAAAACTTCAAGCCACCACCACCTGGATACCCTCCGAGACAAAACCAAAATTTATTCCCACAATAGTTCATTTTAGCTGGAAAAGACCAAAATCAATATATTAGCTCTACCTCAACCCTAGAACCCATTATAGAGAGCTTTATCTAAGAATAAAAATAAGCTAATGATGATTTCAGGGACATGTTCGCAAAAATGAATGCAAGAATCGATCAACTTTCCACTCATATGAAATTCATGGAAAATCAAATAGCACAACAGGCAAGCTCCTCAAGAAGCAAAGCCTATGGTAAGCTTCCAAGCCAACTAGAACAAAATCTAAAGGAGTAATGCAGTAAGAGGAGAAATCAAAATATGAAATAGTCTTCAACTTGCTTGATATGATGAAACAGCCAACACAAAATGTAGAATGTTTCAGAGTTGACGTCTTTGATGAAATTTTAAAGAAAATAATCAGAGAAATCTATAAGCATCCCCTCAATAAGTTCATTCGAACTTTTTACAATGATGATGAGGAAGCTCCTGAGCAAATAGAAATCGACCCTCCACCAGATGATTTATCAATAGGAGATCCAAACACACCATGATTGCAGAGATCATACAAAAGGTAGAACTCAAACCCTTGCCTAAGGAACTCAGGTATGAATTTCTCGGTCCTAATGATGCTCACCCTCTGATAATCAATTCTTTATTAAAAGCTGATTAATTAAAAAAATTGTTGCATTCGCTTAAACAACACAAGAATATCTTAGGGTAAAGATATAAAAAGTATGACTTCATCAATTTGCATGCATAGAATTTCATTTTAAGAAGGATTTAAACCTTCAATTGAGCCACAAAGAAAACTGAACCCAAATCTTAAAGTAGTTAAAAAAGAAATAACTAAGTTGTTAGACACATGTATCATTTATCCTATTTTTGACAGTCAATGCATCAGTCAAATTTATGTAGTGCCTAAAAAAGGAGGAATCACTATAGTTAAAAGAGAAGTGTGATGCCCCCACTCCAACCACCGGAGGAATTATCCGTTTTGGATCAAGCCGGATCCATCCCATATTAGATCGGCCAGACCCACATGGTTTCGTTCTACAGGTGAAACGAGAACTTTCCAGGAGGTCACTCATCCTAGGATTTCTATCAAGCGAGCATGCTTAACCTTAGAGTTCTTTCAACTCTCCAACCATTCCACCAAAAGGCGCCTCTTATGATTAGTTACCCCCTTTTCGATATATGATCCGATTCATTCCTGTGTCCCGCATTCCACTACCCTAGCTAGCCTGCCATCCTAGAAGCTCACCAGGAGCCCTGCTCTACCTGCCCTCTTAGGATCGCTTTGCCGGGTCGGGATGTCACAGGCCCACCAGCTTCCGCGTGGTTCGTCCTCGAACCATATATCTACTGGAGGGGGTCAGGCTCTGATACCAAATTGTAACGTCCTGACTCTAATCACTAGAAAAATTGTCCGCTTTGGATCAAGTTGGATCCATCCCATACTAGATCGGCAAGACTCGCACGGTTTTGTCCCGCAGGTGAAATGGAAACTTCCCAGGAGGTCACCCATCTTAGGATTTCTGTCAACCGAGCATGCTCAACCCTGGAGTTCTTCCAACTCTCTAGCCATTCCACCAAAAGGTGCCTCTAATGATTAGTTACCCCCTTTTTTATATATGATCTTATTCATTCATGTGTCCCGCATTCCACGACCAAAGCTAGCCTGCCATCCTAGAAGCTCGCTAGGAGCCCTGCTCTACTTGCCTTCTTAGGATCGCTTTGCCGGGTCGGGATGTCATAAAAAGATGACACGACCCTAGCCACTAGAGTTGTGACTAGATGGCGGATGTACATTGACTATTAGGAATTAAATAAAGCCACCCAGAAAGATAATTTCCTTTTACTTGTTATTGATCAAACTAAATAAAGCTACCCGAAAAGATCATTTCCCCTTACCTTTTATCAAATTTATTTTCACCCTCAAGATTAGGAAAAGACTACACTAACTTGTCGTTATGGTACCTATGCATTTAGACTTATGCCATTTGGATTTTGTAATGCACCAGCTACCTTTCAAAGATGTATGATGACTATTTCAAATTTTCTTGAAGAATGCAAATTTTTAATGGATGATTTTTCTGTTTATCACTTAACGCTTGAAGCTTATTTAGAAAATCTAGCTAAAGTCTTAAAACAATATGAAGAAACCAACCTTGTGCTAAATTGGGAAAAGTACCATTTAACCTTTAAAAGATGTATGACGACTAATTTCAAATTTTCTTGAAGAATGCAAATTTTTTATAGATGATTTTTCTGGTTATCACTTAATGTTTGAAGCTTATTTAGAAAATCTAGCTAAAGTCTTGAAACAATATGAAGAAACCAACCTTGTGCTAAATTGGAAAATGTACCATTTACGGTACAAGAGGGAGTTGTATTTAGACCCATCATTTCAGAAAGAGGCATAGAAGTTGATTGAGCCAAAATAGAGGTGATAGAAAATCTACCACCACTTTCATTCGTAAGAGAAATCAGAAGCTTCTTAGAACACGCAAGATTTTATCGAAGATTCATTAAGGACTTCTCAAAATTATCAAATGTTAGTTATATGCCCTATAGCCAATTGATTGGTTATAGTTTGAATATAATATTTCATGTAATAAATATTTTATTATTAATAAAAAGATATTACCTTTTATATTCTATTAATTGAATCTTAGTAAAAAATAAAGTTCATGAGATAATACTGCTTTATAAATTAAATTATAATGTGGTTATAATTATGAGTTTTATATTTGCATTAAAGCAATATTTCTAAATATTCATGGTCAATGTTTTCCTCATTATTCGATAATGCTTAGAGCTATTGAAATTGATACATATTATATTCTTTTTTTAGAGAACTAGTTGTTCTCTTAAACTGAGATATATGTGATATCTAGAATTAATATATAGGTGCTTGTTATTTAAACAAGTCCACTTAATTGACCTACATGAGATTTCCATATGGAGAGTTACTTGTATCTATGGAATACTCAAGTGATAGTTGTGTAAGTGATCATTTGACTTGAGATTACTAAGTTATCTTATATAGGGATGATTATGTTTTGATTCTTCGTCAATATTATTCATTACATGGATAATAAGCAATTATTAATTAGACATAATAGGAACTGTATGAAGATACTTATGTAATTAAGAGAAGATTCATCATCCTAGGGAAATTAGGGATAATGTTCTAATTATTCTCTACTAGAATTGATTAAGAAATCATTGTGCAAGATAGAATAAAATTAGCAAATGGGATTTAAAATTTCATTCAACTGATCAATGGCGAAAATTAAGAGAACTAATATGATTTAGTAAAGCAAACACACTCCATGACTTATTACTAAATCAGAACATTAATGATGAAGGGATATTAATTACACTAATAAATCATATACTAAAAGGTTAAGTCAAATTATTTTTACTTTCCAGATATTTGGATAGTCTTGATATATTACTAGATAATGTACTTAACCTTTTAAATATTAATTAATTAATATTTGTTGCCAACATATTTAGAATCTAGAAGGTCATACACATAAGAATAAATATGAGAAAGTGAAAACGATAAATCGATTCAAGTATGACTTAATTACAAATAAGTTTTATAGAGTTAAGGATAAAATTGTAATTTATATTTGATTACAATTTTACCTAGATTATTAAATATTCACTTAGTTCATTTATGTCCAAAATTTATAAAGATAAGTTTTAGATTAAATAAACCTAATATTTTAATTATGATTTATTTATTGAAATAGTTAAATAAATAAATATAATTAATTAAATTAAAAATCCTATTAATATATGTAGTATGATTTATTTATTTAAATTATTTAAATAAATAAATAGACACATATATATTTAATTATAATTTATTTATTTAAAATGCTTAAATAAATAATTTTAATTAATTTATTTATGACTTAGAATTTTCTCATATAAAGTTTAAGAAATAATATAGACTGAAAGTGGGTTGTTTCTCATAGCCATAAAACAAAACAAAGAGCATATGATAGTTAACATTATAATACGTTCTAATCTCTCAACTCTCTAAAAGTAGTTTTAGAATTTTTTTTATTGTCCATTCGTGTGGATACTATTAGACTATAGGTTTGGACGACTTGTGGTTCAAGACAACCTAGCAGCGTAAATTAAAATTTCGAAGAATCTGTAAAAGAGATATTCTTCTAAATAATTTTTATTATTTTATTCGTTTAAATTGATCTGTATTGATATAATTAATTGTTTTAATTATATTATTCTGTTGCGCATATTTAATATTAAAATCTAACAATGGTATCAGAGTTATCGTTTAATCGTTTAAGGTATAAAATAATATATTGATTGTTGGGATTAATTTCGAATTAATTCATGTGCTGAGATTTGGTGTTTCAACAAAAATCAAATCTGATGTTTTGAATTTTTCAGATCTGTTCTTTAATTAAATTTGATTTAATGAAATAAAAAAAAGGAAAAAAAAAATTGTTTTGAAATTATTGTTGAAGAACAAAATGGAAAAGCTGTGTTCACTACTTCACCATTGCTGACCGTCGTGAACCGCAGACGGCAGCACTGCTCCGGCTCGTCTGGAGACGTGCCGCCCTTTGCGAGTTCCCCGGCAACGGGTCAGTCATGTTGCAGCGATTCTGTATTTGTTTTCCGATAACAAAAAAGTTTTAGAAAACACAGTTTTCCGGTGATGACAGTGCCGCTCAAGGCCGGATATGGACGGTCCATGGTGGTGCGACCACTGCTGGACCATCATCTGGCTGAGCGAGCGCCGTCGGTGACTGGATTTGCTGAAGGAAACGCTAGGTTTCCTGTCAAAGGAAACGGTTTCTGCTGTTTGAAGAAGATGATGCAAAAGTTGCACTGTGGTCCCTGCACGTTTTTAAGTTATGCAAATGGATCCAAATCTGGTTTTAATTTGTTTCAATTTAGTCCTGAAATTAGTTTTAATCGAGTATTTTAATTAATTTCGAATTAATTAAATTTTTGAGGACCATTAAAATTAATTGTTAGTGGTAAAAATTGAATTTAAAATATTTTTCTAATTTTGTTAGAAAGGAAATTAAAAGATTTTAATTTGTAATAAAATTATTTTGTGAATTTATTATTAATTGGATTTAGAAAATAAATTGAATAAATTAAATTATTTATTAATTCTAATATGATTAGAATTAGGAAGATTGATTTATGAAATAATTTTATAATTTTTAAAATTAGTTTTAATGAGATTTGATATATGAATAAAATTATTTGATTCACAAATTGATTTTGAAAATATCAAATATCAAATTTTAATTGTTAAAATTTTATTTTCAGCACATGATACCAATAATTAATATATATTATTATTAGATAATATTTAAATACATTCAATATAATTATTATGCATGATGGGTGATTATGGACATTAGAAAAGACCTATGTGATTGACTTATTATATTTAGTTGAATTGTTTATGGAATTTTAAATAGAGTCTGCATGTCTTAATTCTCTTTTGTTTTGAATTGTAAAATTTCTTATTTATTTTATTTAATTATGTAATAGTTAAATAATTAGAATACGTAAATATGATATTATTTTGTAACCCAATAATAAAAAAAGAATTGAAGAAATTACATGGAGCCTTGAAGCATCCAAGTCAAGGGACTGCTATTGGACCTTATGAAGATCTAAGAAGTTGCTACCTAGGATTTTTCGACCATCTAATTTCCTTAATGGCCCAAGAAAATCAGTTTTAGATATGTTCATAATCATCTAATTAGAATGACATGTTAAGAGTATATGTTATGTATGTATGCTATATGATATGACCATCATGCCAAAGCTAGAGACCTGCAATTAAAATTTAATTATTAAATCTCTTATTAATATTTTAAGTACATATTAAGAATATGATTAATTGTCACCCATTGTTATAACATGAAAATCAGAGCTCCCTTACAATTTGACTTGTTGGGCAAACCCAAGGTTGGTTGTAATCAAACATATTTAATGTTATCAAATAACTTGAACAATGGTTTTACTCAACTAATTTATTTGATTTGGAGGAGTAAACTCATGATCAAATAAGATTAGGGCAAAGGTTAGACGAAACATATTTGATATATTTAGACAAAGAGTTGTCACCTAATTAATCTAAGAGTCACATAAAGATGTGATTGATAAATTATGTTATCTACCTAAATTAAAAAAATATAACTTGTTGGACAAATCCAAGGTTATTTGGGTTAATTGGGATCTTAAACTACTAGGAGATCTAAACACTGGATTTTCCGAATTAATGGAAAGGACTATTAATTTAAATAAAATAGTGGGAGAACTAAATTAAAATTAAATACCTTATTTAATTTAGTATTGCATGAAATTAATACTTGATATCTCTATATTTGTAGATAAATTATAACCATGAATAATAACCTATGCCTGGCGTAGCATACTTGATGCTAAAAAATTAATCGGATCAAACTTTATTGACTAGTATTACAATTTGAGAATTGTTCTCAAACAAGAAAAAATGTTATATGTTCTTGACAAGAACAAACTTGACATTCTCGCTAATGATGCTACTGAAGAGGAAAGGAATAACTTTAATTGTCATATTGATGACGATGAGCAGGTAACATGTTTGATGTTAGCCAACATGAGTTTTGAATTTCAAAAGCAATATGAGAATATGGATTCTCGCACCATTATCTTGCATATTAGGAGCTGTTTGACTTCCAAGTAGGTCCGAGAGGTATGAGAGCTCGAAGGAAATGTTCTGCTGTAAGATAGTAGAAGGCTCTTTAGTTCGTGTCCACATTCTGAAAAATGATTGGCTATATTGAAAAATTGGGCCAATTAGGCATTGCTATGTACCATGAGCTAAGTATCGACTTAGTCTTACAGTCCTTGCCACCTAGTTATTCATATTTTATTTTGAATTTTAATATGAATAAGTTGGATGCTTCCTTACCCGAGTTGCTTGGTATGCTTACCAATGCTGAAGGAGCAGTTAAGAAGGATACCGCTTCTATACTTCTAGTTCAGTCTTCTAAGGCTAAGAGAAGGCCCAAAAAGAAGCAGAATAAGAAGAAGGTATTGAAGCCCAATGGAGATGTAACTAAAGAAAAGGGAACCTGCCACCATTGTTGCAAAGATGGCCACTGAAGGAGGAATTGTAGGGATTATCTTTTGACTATGAAAGCAATGAAGCTTGCAAAACCTTCCACTTCAGGTATGTTTATGGTTGAAATTAATTCTTCTATTTGTAGTTTTTGGGTATTGGATACTTGGTATGATTTTCATATTAATAACGTGTAGGAACTAAAGAAAAATAGAAAATTGAGAAAAGATGGACCTATGTATAGCCTATGGAGCAAAGGTTGTTGCATTAGCTGTAGGAACATATTTGGACTTAGTATTAGAATTAGAGAATTATTTATTTTATTCTAGTACTTAGTCGAAGTATTTTTTCATTTTTATATTAGGTTTTGAATATTGGATTCAAATTTTGTTATTGAGAACAACGATTGTTCTTCTTATAATAATAATAATAATTTTATCGAACTGAAATTAATATAGATGATCTCTATAATGTTTCTATTGATAAATTCCTCATCAACATAAACAGCAAGAAATCTAAATAGATAATAATTATTATATCTTCAGCATTGTAGACTTGGTCACATTAATAAAACAAGAATTACTATGTTGTGTAAAGAAGATTACTTTGAACCTTTTTTATTATGAATTATATGGAACTAGTGAATCCTGTTTAATGGATAAAATCACTAAAACACCCTTTATGTGAAAAGGTGAAAGGTCAAAAGATTATTGGACCTAATACATTTAGATGTATGTGGACCAATTACTGCCCGTGCCATAAGTAGATATGAATGTCTCATTATGTTTACTAATGACTATACTAGATATGGTTTTTTGTATATATAAAATGAAACATAAATTTAAATTTTGAAATAGTTCAAAGAATTCAAAAATGAAGTTAAGAAACTAGCTAAAGTATTATAACACTTTGATCAGATCAAGGCAAAAAATACTTAAGTGTTTCAAGATTATCTATTATAAAACATAAATCGTACATTATTAGATATAGTACAATCCATGATTAGTCTTGCAAAATAATTTTCATCCTTTTAAGGATGAACCTTAATAATGCGATATATCTTCTAAATAGAATTCCAGCTAAATCTATTGATAAGATTCCATATAAGATATGGGTCAACATGCTTATATGAAGTGTTTAGAATCTGATAGACTATGAGCTAAATCAGATAGATATAAGTTTATGAGATATCCAAAAGAAGCTATTGGATATTATTTCAACCATCTTGTTGAGAGAAAAATGTTCATCTCAAAACATTCTACCTTTTTAGAGAAGATATTTATCTTTAAAGGAAGCATTAGGAGCTAGGTAGAACTTGAAAAGTTCAAGAACTTCAAACTTACATTAAAGATGGAACTAGAATAGAAGATTGTTGCATCAGATGAATAGTCAAAATACATTGATTAAAGAACCACGAAGTAAATCTATTAGGATGAGTCGTACTCCTATGAAGGTTGGACCTTCTTGTGGAGACTCGAACCTAACAGATATAAAGGAGAAATGTTTAACATTTTACTTGCAATTGCAGCATATTGTGATTATGGAGCTTGTCATATTGATGACAAAATTGCATTCTTATTTAGCAAATCTAATGATTTTTGAATCAAAAGTATTTCTTAATAGAGTATGCAAACTGTTAAAAGTCCATTGGTAGACTTAAGCAATCCTTTACGGAATAAGAACATTCATTTTAATGAAATAATCAAAAAATTTTAATTACATTAAAAATGTGGATCGTCTTTGTGTGTATAAGAAGGTCAGTGGGAGCAGAATGATATTTTTTATGAATAGGAAATTACATTCTGCTACTATAAAAGTTTGGTCATCCAAGAATATCTCCATTAGAGCAATGACTTATATACTTGGTATTAAAATCTATATGGATAGATTTAATAGGTTACTAGGATTATCTAAATCCACATATATTGATAAAGTGCTAAAACAGCTTAGCATGGAGGAATCCAATAGAGGATACCTGCTTATATATCAATTTGATCCAGATGAAAGTCACTGGGTTGCTATTCAAACTATCCTTAAGTATTTAAAAATAAGTAAGGATACTTTTAGTTATGGAGAAACTAATGAACTAAGAGTTCATAGATACATTGATGCCATAAGATAAAATACATGGATAATTGGCTTTAGTGTAAGTGGGAGATTGTTAATTATATGCCCTATAGCCAATTTGATTGGTTATGTTTTGGATATGATATCTCATGTAATAAATATTTTATTATTAATAAAAAAGGCATTTATTTATCTTTTATATTCTATTGATTGAATCTTGGTAACAGATAAAGTTCATGAGACAATACTGCTTTGCAAAATAAATTATAATGTGGTTATAATTATGAGTTTATATTCGCATTAAAGCAACGTCTCTAAATATTCATGGTCGATGTTCTCCTCATTATTAGATATTAATTAGAGCTGTTGAGACTGATATACATTATGTCTTTCTTTAGGGAAACAACTATTCTCATAAGCTGATATGTATGTGATATTTAGAACTAATATGTAGAAACTTGTTATTTAAACAAGTCCATTGAATTGACCTGCATGAGAATTCCATATAAAGAGTTACCTATTTCTATGGAATTGTAACACCCATCGCCCAATCCCAGCGGACCAGACGACGAATGCCACATTCGGTGCTGGAGCACCGTCTTATCTTATTTATTAATTCTAGATCATATATTAGAAGAGGCTATGTTTTCATAAGGAGGCAAGTAATATATTTTTTTATTTTTAAAACAAGATTTAAAGAAATTCCTACAAAAAATCGCAAGAGTTTTTCCTAAAAATCTATTTGTCACACAAAGAAAACAGATACACTTCCAATATTTATATATACCTCCAAATCCTCAATACTCCAATTTAATACAATAAATCACAAGCACTTCTAAATACTCATCAATTCACTTATGTCCTATCATATTATTTTACTATTCATTCAGCAAAATATTTATTAACAATCATACACCATAAATTCACAAAAGATAATGTTACTTAATTAATCACATATCTCATCAAATACAAGTTTAATATTTGCAACCTCAATATTTAACAGTAATTCAATACATGCCAAACTTACATCTCATTTCGTGTCCTACCTAAAACTAGAATTTCTTCTCTGATGCTACTCCTCCGGTCTTCCGATAGCATCTATCGCTCTCAACCTGCGTGTGATAAAAAAATCGACGCACTGAGTGGAAACTCAGTGGTGCTAAATAATTATCGATAAAAATAGCAAAGGATTGCAAAAGCAATAAATCTCAAATATAATTTAAAATACTCAAATAAAAAAATACAATAAGTACTAAAGACGTACTAATTAAATTAAAATATTTCAAAAATCATAAAGAAGTTCATTCTTAAAAATTAGTTCATAATCTGACAAAAGTAAGAAAAATTTTGTAAATACAAATATATCTCCGATTTCTCTATAATAGAATAAGATTGCGTTCTTAGTTAAGGGCTCATACATATACAGAAAGAAATATATATAGATTTGATTTAGAATCACAGAATAACTGAATCACATAATTGTGGCCTGTGAAAGCGCCACCACATATAAAAAATGAGGCTTGTGGGAGCGCCCCTAATGGCCTATAAAAGTGCCACACACACACAGAATAATAAGCGCGTCCACTTATTCAGAAGGCTTGATAAGCCTAGCATATGATTATAGCTTTTACATAACAGAATGGCCTGATAAGTCGAGCATGCTCATGTATCGAAATAAATCTCATCTTAATACATTTCAATCGTGCATAGTAGAGCCCAAATCAAAACCATTCTTTTACAAATAACCTTATTACTTATACATAAGTCCTTTGCAAGATATCTCATAACTTAGTACTTATTATTTCAAAATTTCTTAGCTTATAACTTGTAAATACTCATCAAATCTTTCTTATGTTCCAAATCAAAATCATATCTCTTAATACACATACATACAAAACTTAAAATACTTTAAAATTTATGCTTAAAAAAGACAAAAACATGCCTTACCACCTTAGGGTGGTTCGGCCTCTTTAGGTCATCAAAAGGGAAAAGAATTTCCTTCCATAAAACACCATAATTCAAGCTAAAAGTACTTAAACAAAACATTAAAACCACCACTTAAAAGCATTTGGTCTTAAAACTCATCTTTTCACTTTCAAACCTTCTTTAAGTTTTGGCAAAACTCTTAAACATTGAAATACAAGAAAGAGGTTTTAACCATTATTAATTTACTTATTAACAAACTCATTTAAGTGGAAATCAAATTTAGAAATCAAAGGAAGCATAATATCCTTCACCTACCCAAGGTTTGGCCACTCTTCCAAATCAAAAGGGAAAATGTTTCCTTTCAAAATAACCACATTAATCTTAAGGAAAACCATTCAAGAACACATTAAAAACAAAAGAATAAAAAAGCAAGAAACAAAACCAAGGGCTCTTCATCCTAAGGAGGTTCAGCCACTCTTGGTTAAAGGGGAAGGAAGTGTTTCCCTTCCCTTTTAAGCATTCTACCATGCTTAAGAATCATAGAAAATCAAGTTAAAACATTCAAATACTCATTCCCCAACACAATTCACACAATTCTCAAAATTTCATTCAAAAACCTAAAAATTGAGAACTTAAGAAAATGAAAGGGGAAAAGAAATATTAGTGCACTAACCTTAAAGGCAAGCTTAAAGAATCTTGGAAAGCCTTAATCCTTGGCTTTCTCTTTCCCGTTGGTAGAGGGTTTTCCAACTTATTCAAAGTAAGAGAAATTTACATTAAAATCAAAAATTGACACAAGAAATAGATGGAGCATGATTTAATGCATCAATTACAAGTATAAACCTTGAATTCTACTTATTAATTCACAAATTCACAAATTACAACTTACTTGCTTTGATGGTAACTCCAAATTTCTTTACTTCTAATCACCAATTTCTACTTCTTCTACTTATTTCTTCAAGTTTATTCACTAATCTTTGGTTTAATTCATGAAATTTAAGATAGTTTAGAGGTAGAAAATTGAGAGAAAATGGAGGAGAATAGAGAGAGAAAGTGGCGTGGAGAAGAGAGGAAGAAGATGATGGAATAGTGTTGGTGAGTGGTAACTTTTAAGTAGAAAAGTCGAATTTGGCTTCTTCATTTTATGCCAAATGAATGGCTATGATCAATTCTCTAGTATTCTCATCCAATGACTCTAAATATTCATCAAATAATTATCCTCTAATTATTATTTAACTCCAGTAATTAATTAAATTAATTCCACAAAAATAATTTCTCAATTATTCCTTAACATTCTACACTAGAAAACACTATTCATTAAATGCCTTAATTCTCCAAAAATATTCATGAAATATTTTCTACCCACCTAAATCATTCAAACATGCTCCAAAAATATTAAATAAAATATTAGACATGCATAGTAATTTTTCCAAACCAAAATAATACCAAGTCTAGGATTGATGGTATTATTCACAGACCGGTAAATCATTATTACAGGCACTGAAAAAAGACACTGAAAAACGGACTGTTATAGGAATACTCAAGTGATGGTTGTGTAAATGATCATTTGACTTGAGATTATTAAGCTATCTTATATAGGGATGATTATATTTTGATTCTTCGTTCGCATTATTCATTACATGAATAGTAAGCAATGATTAATTGGACATAATAGGAACTGTATGAAGATACTTATGCAATTAAGAGAGAATTCATCATCCTAGGTAAATTAGGAAAAATGTTCTAATTGTTCTCTACTAATATTGATTAAGAAATCCTTACGCAAGATAGAATGAAATTAGTAAATGAGATTTGAAATTTCATTCAACTGATCAATGGCCAAGGTTAAGAGAACTAACATGATTTAGTAAAGTAGACACACGCCATGTCTTATTACTAAATTAGAAAATTAATGATGAACGGATATTAATTATATTGATAAATCATGCACTGAAAGGTTAAGTCAAACCACTTTGACTTTTCAGATATTTGAGTAGTCTTGACATGTTGATAGACAATATACTTGACGTTCAAATATTAATTAATTAATATTTATCATCAACATATTTACAATCTAAAAGGCTACACACATAAGAATGAATATGAGAAAGTGAAAATGAGAAATCGAATAAAGTATGACTTGATTACAAATAAGTTTTAGGGAGTTAAGGACAAAATTGTAATTTATATTTGATTACAATTTTATCTAGATTATTAAGTATTAATTTAATTGATTTATGTCCAAAATTTATAAAGACAAATTTTAGATTAAATAAATCTAATATATTAATTATGATTTATTTATTTAAATAGTTAAATAAATAAATATAATTGATTAAATTAAAAATTTTATTAATATATGTATTATAATTTATTTATTTAAATTGTTTAAATAAATAAATTGGCACATATATATTTAGTTATAATTTATTTATTTAAAAGGTTTAAATAAATAATTATAATTAATTTATTTATGACTTACGGTTTTCTTATATAAGGTTTAAGGAACAGCATAGATTGAAAGTGAGTTGTTGCTCATAGCTACAAAACAAAATAAAGAGCCTATGATAGCTAGTACCATCGTTCAGTCTAATCTCTCAACCCTCTAAAAGTAGTTTTAGAGTTTTTCATTTATCGATTCGTGTGGATACTACCAGAAGCTGTAGATTGAAGTTTCAAGGAATCTGCAAAATAGATATTCTTCTAAACAATTTTTATTATTTTATTCGTTTAAATGAATCCCTGTTAGTATAATTAATTATTTTAATTATATTATTCCTCTGCGCATATTTGATATTGAAACCCAATATCAAAGCCATTGTACCATTTATTAAGTAAAGCTGTTCCTTTTATCTTTGACGATAACTGTATGAATTCCTTTTGTAGGTTAAAGAAGGCATTAATATCTACACCAGTGATCTTGCCACTTGACTGGTCACTTTCTTTTGAATTGATGTGAGATGCAAGTGATGTAGCCATTGGAGCTATACTTGGGCAAAGGAAAGAGAAGAAAGCATATGTCATTTACTATGCAAGCCAGACGCTGGATAGGACATAAGCTAATTACACCACCATAGAGAAGGAGTTTCTCACTATAGCATGGGCTTTGGATAAATTCAAAGACTACCTATTTGCACCCAAAACTACCATATGTATAGACCATGTGACAATCAAATATTTAATTAAAAAGAAGGATGCAAAACCCAAATTGATTAGATGGATCTTGCTACTACAACAATTTGACTATGAAATAAAGGACAAGAAAGGATTGGAGAACATGGTACCAGACCATCTTTCCAGAATCAAAAGAGAAGAAGATATTGGAGATGACCCCTTGGTGCCCATTGATGATTCATTTTTATGAGAGCAAATCTTTAATGTCCAAGAAGAGCACCATCGTTCACAGTCTATGCCAACTATCTAGCAAGCAAAATGATTCTGCATCACCTGAATTTTGATCAAAGAAGACACTTTCTTAGAGAGGTGAGGAATTATTATAGTATGAATCACTCCTTTACAAAAGATGTGCAGATAGAATCATTCGCGGATGTTAACTAGAAGATGAAGTGCTACACACCATCTTTCAGTTCCATTCTTCACCAAATAGAGGACATTTCAACACTGCAAAAATCCTATAGGCTGGATTCTTCTAGCTGAATCTTTTTAAAGATGTGAAGCAGTTTATTGCCACCTGCAATAGATCCCATAGAATAGGGAATATATCCAAAAGAAATGAGATGCCATAAACAAACATTCAAGAAGTAGAACTATTTGATGCTTGAGGCATTGAATTCATGGGACCTTTCCCACCATCATTTAATTATAGATGCATTCTAGTTACAGTAGACTATGTGTAACACCCCCTTTCTGCTCCCGTAGGACCAAACAAGAGATGTCACATTCTATGCCAAAGACACATACTAACTTGCTTAGTACTTATTCAATTAACTAATGAAAGATGTTTGGTTTATAAGAATATTGGAGTTTACAAAAACTTTAAAAGTACGAAGCAGAGGCTAAGCAATAAACTTATAAAACAAATCAAGTTTAAAAAGGTAACAAAATTTTGTTCAAATGAGATTATAGGTAAGCTCCTCAATCAGACTCATTAAAATAGTTTAGAAAAAACCATAGTCCACATGATACATCAGACCTTACTTTTCGAAAGAAGTTCAATAAATTTAAAACTAGGTTGAAAGATCTCAAATAGAATATCAAAACCAATTCCAATAGTACTTAAATAAGAGACTTATGAAGTATTTGATAAAAAAATTATTACAGTGTTCTTAAACTCTTAATTACAAACCCTAACATAGAACCAATACTCTCAATGAAATGAAACTAATAGTTGCCATGAGTCCGCTTGAAGGACTCTCACTTATGACTGGAGATCTGAAGACTTCCTGCTCTGGGTGCAAGTACTCAGGAACTAAATAGCATTCCAAGTCTTCAACCTATGCGAGATAAAATCATAGCACAAAGTATAAAACTCCATAGTAGTCAATATATAAATGCATACACCAAGGACACAAGTATGGTCATTGAAACCATACATATTTAAACAGTATAATCCATAGCATCTAACATAGCAATTCATATAATTTCCATCTAAATACAACTGTTATCAAAGCATGGAGTTTCACCTTATAACCCTAACACAAATGATCATACATCATTTTAATAAGCTTAAATACAAGCTAAAGTTATAACAATAGTAACTAGCATTCTAAGGTAATTAAACATTAGTTGCAATATAAGAAACTCGTATCACAAGCAACAACATAACTGTATTACTTCGAGTAACTTATGCCATATGTAATCATATAACAATATCGGCTTAGGCAACTTGCAACACAAGTAATCATACTACATCATTAACATTGGTAACTCATATTTCTTAAGGCTCGTTTCAATTCTCAATATAATAGAATACAAACAACTAAGTTGTCAATGATCATATTTCCTTATATTTCAAACACACACTACTTTAAAATGTCGACAAATCATTTACTACATCAGATTGAATTTAGACTATATCCTTCATTAGATGGATTCAAAGCATATGTACTATATCAAGATATTTTTAGAACATATAGTTATAAAAAACCATTAATAGTCACAATGCCACATCAGAATGTTATTAGTCTTACTAACAAATCCAAATATTGACTGCTTCATTACCATAACAGAATATTGATAATCCTATAATCAAATTAGGATATCATCGAAACAAATACATTCTTATAAAAAATTTTAGAACACCTTGTATCATAGTATAATATTAATCACATATATTTTTAATCTTTTTATTTATAGGCCTTATTAGTAACTCAGAAGAAACTGAAGCAGAATTGGTACCAAATTTATAATCATAATAACATAATAGATAATATAATATATTAGACAAAAGCCTACAAAGCGGTGGCATAAGCCTATAAAACGATGGAGCGCGTTCGCAACCTTAGTGGGACACTATGTGTCCATCATATGATCGTGGCTCAATTCCACTATTTAGTAGCATGCTTAGTATATCCACATTCGTATGGCTATTCAACCAAGTACATAATAGGAGCCCAAATGTTAAGTAACAGTGTTATACTTGTATCACAGTCTAATTACATATATAACTGCACAAGTATTCATAGACGTACCTATTTGCGTCTTCCACCTGATTATACACAAATGAACTCGTTGGTCCCCATATGGCTTAATTATCAAAGTATATACACATAATAAACACAGACATAGTGCTTATGATATTTACATATCATTCATTGGTCATTATTAATCATAACAAGAGCAAAGACTTAAGCAAATCACACACATGCCCCATTCATGCACTGCATTATTCTCACTTCAAATCCTTTATTACTTTAGGTATTAAGGTCCATCCTCAACATTAAAAACATCATATTGAATAACTCAATGGTATTAAGTTATTAAATAATCTGTACCATCTAGGATCAATCAGAATTCCATCACGCATAACTAAGGCATAATCAATAAACTCTAATTAAATAGACTAGAGTGTCATAATTTTCAAATAAATCAAAGATTAGCATCATGAAATGCTCAGTTGCATATTTAGTCCTACAATTCACACAATTAAGTAACTTTCCCCAATTTTACGACTAATTTCCAATTCAAAACCCTTGTTGACTTCTATCATTAAATTAAACATATAAACTAAGCTTATATTAAAGTCATACATGCATTACAATCATCATAAGTTGTCCAACTATGTCAAGTGATACATGCATAGGTTTGGTCAATGCAAATGCTTAGGCTAAATCAAGTTCAATCATGCATTTCAACTTACCATTATTCAACTCATGCTTTAGTTAGATGTATTAACAATCAATTACCTACTTCAATCCAATTAGGTTAAACCCCCCAATTTTAGCCATAAATCAATCATACAATTAATATTCACTATTATTCAATTCTACTCATTACTAATTAAGTTATTTACCAAACCTTTACCAAATTGAATCACTCATTAATCAACTAAACATTACCAATTATACCTAGGTAGTTTGATCTACACTTAAAATTAAGCATGCGTGGCACATTCTTTACAGTTAAATTTACTATTAATCAATCCAACTATGAATTAGGCATACTCATTTAGGATCAATTGACATCAATTGGACACTATCAATTCAACATCACGCTTGGATAATCTTAAGACATCATTTAATCATCTACCACATCATATGAATATTCAAACTAACATACCTCATTCTTAACTCATATAGGTTATAAATTTAAAGTCAAACAAAGGCACACCCTAAGGGACATGCACATATTTATAGGTTTGATTATACATACACTTTGTACTTGCACTTATATGCATACAAGTATATTCAATTACATACTTTGATGTCATTAAAATAATAATCCCCAAACTGGTACTATTAGTCAACTCAAAACCCTAATCATATCTTAACCATCCATTACATGCATAATTAATTGATCAAGTCTTATAGTTTTATCCTTAGCACTTAAAAGTTTCTCCAAAGAGTAACTCTTCCAAACTATCTGAAGTGATATAATTAAAAAATCCTCAGTGACAACTTTTACATATACTATCTACTATGACATTACTCTCCAATAGTAGTTTATATTACTATAATAATCCAAAACATTTATCCACATTGTATCTTCAATAAAAATTCATAAAAAGAACTACTATAGAGTCCTATTACATATTATGAGCCTCTTCTCAAGTGCCTTGGGAAAGATCCGAAGGATGAAATCTTTCCATATGAGCTCATTGATTGATTTGTTGCGAGAATTGGGTGGAACTCCCCTATGGTTCATTTTTTATTGGATTATTGCTGGTCTAATTGCTAGTTTGTCAGAGGAACATACGATTCTTCAAGAATGTATCACTTTGGAAATTCTAATAACTTTTGTGATGTCAGGTTGGCTCTTTAGAGCATTTTGACCGTTTGTGGTATGTTTAGAGTTGCCACCTTAATTTTTTTTTTTATTTTTGGGGAAAATATAAGTTAAGAACCCTATGATTGACTTCTTTAGAGTGTCATAGTGGATAAAATGCACTAGACTCAAATCATTGGGTTTAGGGACTAGGTTTTTGACTTCTTTGGCGATGGATTAATAGTTTAGGTTTAATTGAAAATCAAAAGTGGCGTATTGCATGAATGTCAGTGATAGGTCATATTTTTATAGTATATTTGCTTAGTTTTCATTGGAAATTTATTATTTTTAATTACTTTGATTAGTTTTTCACTTAGATTTATTTATATTTTTAAGTAAGTTCCCGTGATTCTTGATAAGCTTGATTTGAAGGATTTTTAGCAGGAAAATAGCCAAAAATCCCATCAAAGAAGGTTGGGGCTGAAATTGGAAGTCTAAAGCTCAACATGGCCAAGTCAGGGAAGTACACAGGCAGGCCATGACCTACTAGAAAATTGACTGGGCCAAATTTAGTTACTTAGCCCATGTATATTTGCAACATAGGCATGGCCTATGCATGGGCTGCATGAAAATATTAAAAGGGCTCATCTCAAAGCATTGCTAAAGCCCAACTGACAAAAGAAGACTCCTAAACATAAAGGAATCCAATTCAAATTAGTTTCCTACTCAGATTCGAAGACACACTATGAAATCTATATAAAAAGAGATCACAACAGCAATGAGATATCAATTGGATCATTGAATCTTAGATCTTAGACCTTTGTTCCATTCTTTCTTAGTTTTTCTCTCTTTGTAAGATTTTAAGCAATCAAGTTGTGTAAATTAGTTTTTCTCTCTTTGTAAGATTTCAAGCAATCAAGTTGTGTAAAGAATCAAGGGAGCCATCTACGCTATTGTTTGACTAGTTTTTATTCCTATTAACTTTTAAACCTTGATTTCTTTTCATCAATTATTCTTGTTTGAATTCTTTTTTACCATTTTATTTTATTTTACTTTGCTTTTACAAATATCCTCTTTATTATCATTTAAATAATAATAAATTAAAATAATTTTGGTACTTGGTTTATAATCTTCGTGGGACGATACGCTACTGACTCTTTATTACTTGTTGCGATTTCGTGCACTTGCGAAAATTGTTGTCAAGTTTTTGGCAATGTTGCCAGGGATTGGCGTTACCAATATCAATACTAATTAATTAATTATTAATTTAGATATTTATTTTTCTATTATTTTAATTTTTCTAAAGATTCTTTCAGGTGTTTATGCAAAGATGATCTCAAAGTAATGAACCTTTAGTCTTTGATCCAGAAATCGAACGAACTTATCGAAGGAATAACACAGCAAAAAGGAATCGAGAGCTTGAACAACGAAGGCAATCAACCATGGTTGGATTAGGAGACAAAATTCATGACTTAGTGGAGCAAGAGGAGCAAGAGATATTGCAGCATCAGTTGGAGCAAAATCAAAGAAATCCTGTTCGCACTTTGCGAGATTACACTACCCCTTCTCTCAATGGAACCACCTCTAGTATTACCAGGCTTAGGGTAGAAGCTAATAATTTTGAGATTAAACCTGCCATTATTCAAATGCTTTCTATCTCAATCTAATATAGAGTGTTACCTAGTGAGGATGTAAATGCCCATATCAGTAATTTGTTGGAGATTTGTGATACCATTAAGCAAAATGGAGTTTCTGAGGATGCTATTAGGTTGAGATTATTTCCTTTCACCTTGAGAGATAAGGCACATGTTTGGTTACAATCGTGCCCTACAGGAAGTTTTACCGTATGGGATGAGCTAGCTTGAAAATTTTTGGCAAAATTCTTTCCATCTTCAAAGACCACCAAATTGCGCAATGAGATATTAAATTTTGCCTATCATGATCAAGAAAGCTTGTATGAAGCTTGGGAGAGATTCAAGGACCTATTGAGAAAGTGCCCACATCATGATCTTCCTATGTGGCTCTAGGTACAAACTTTCTATAATGCATTATCTCCTAATATTAAGATTACTTTGGATGTAGCTGCTGGGGGATCTTTTGAAAGGAAAGGGATTGATGAGGCCTACGATTTGATAGAAGAGATGGCGAGCAATAGCCATTATCAGAATTCTTTAGAAAGGAAAAAGACTGTAGGAATTTATGAGATTGATGCCATAACCGCGCTTAATGCTAAGGCGGATAATATGGTAAGAAAATTGGATCTATTGACTACTAATTTTGTTAAGTCTATTGTGCAAGCTTATGATAGGTGTAATGGTCAACATGGAGTTGGAGAATGCATACTGGATAATGTGAACCCTCAAACTTTGGAGCAAGTCAATTACGTGATGAATCAAGGAAGGAAGAATTACCCATTTACTAATTCTTATGACAAAAGGTTGAGAAATCATCCTAATCTTTCATATGGGAATCCAAACAACACCTTGAATCCACCACCAGGCTTTCCTCCATAAGAGAAAAAGGTACATGATTATCTCCTTAATGCTCTTTCTAAATCTCACATGGAGTTCATGAATGAAACTAGAGAAAATTATAAAATCCAACAAGCAGCAATTAGGAATTTGGAAATCCAATTTGGACAAGTTGCAAGCATGATGTCGTCAACACCTCAAGGTACGTTACGTAGCAATACTGAGAAAAACCCTAAAGAACAGGTACAGGCCGTTTCCTTAAGGAGCAAAAAAGAATTGGAGGAACCCATTACAAAGGAGGAAGGTAGGAAAGAGAAGAAGGACATTCCTATCATTAATCTTGAGGAGAAAGAGGAGATAAAACCTTATGTTCCACCTATTCCTTTTCCTCAAAGACTCAAGCAAACCAAGGATAACAAAAGCTTCCTTAAATTTCTTGATGTGTTAAAAAAGCTTCAAATAAATATTCCTTTTGCTGAAGCTCTTGCTCAAATGCCCAGTTATGCAAAATTCTTAAAGGAGATTTTGAGCAAGAAAAGGAAGATTGATGATCAAGAACGATAATGTTAACGAAGCAGTGTAGTGCAATCATTCAAAATAAATTACCTCCTAAGTTAAAGGATCTATGAAGTTTTTCTAAATTGCCTCCTAAGTTAAAGGATCCAGGAAGTTTTTCTATCCCTTGTAGTATAGGAAATCTTGATTTTGATAAGGCTCTAGCTTATTTAAGTGCAAGTATAAATCTTATGTCTTATGAGGTTTTTAAAATGCTAGGGATGGGAGAGCTAAAGCCAATAAGGATGTCTCTACAATTAGCAAATCGTTTGATCAAATACCCAGGGGAATTATGAAAGACGTACTTGTCAAGATAGGTAAATTTATTTTTCCTATTGATTTTGTTATTCTGGACATTGATGAAGATAGAGAGGATCCCTCATTCTTGGGAGACCTTTCCTTGCAACCGCAAGAGCCTTAATTGATGTTCACGATGGTAAGTTGACTCTAAGGGTAAGTTAGGAGGAAGTTGGTTTCGATGTTCTTAAATCTTGCAGACTTCCTATGGATTCAGGTGATTGTTTTAGAATTGATGTTGTTGATAATTGTGTTAATGATACTTTGCACGCTAAAGATGTTTCAATTATTGATGACATTGATACCAATACTCAAAATATCAAAAGTAAGGAAGAGATTGAATCTCCAAAGCAAGAACTAAAACAACTTCCTTCTCATATCAAATATGCTTTCTTAGGTGATAATAATTCTTTTCCTATTATTATTTCTTCTCACTTATCACTTGATCAAGAGGAAAGGTTATTGCAGGTTTGAAGGAAGCATAAAAAAGCCTTAGGATGGTCAATTTTAGATTTGAAGGGAATATATCCAAGTTTGTGCATGCATAAGATCTTGATGGAGGAAGACTACAAACCTACAATTGAGCACCAAAAGAGATTGAATCTGAACATGAAGGAAGTAGTCAAAGCCGAAATCATTAAACTCTTGGATGCAGGAATTATTTATCCCATTTCGGATAGTAGTTGGGTAAGCTCTATGCAAGTTGTTCCCAAGAAAGGAGGTATGACAGTTATTTCAAATAATAATAATGAATTAATTCCTACTAGAACTATCACAGGTTGGCATGTGTGTATTGATTATCGTAAGTTGAACAAAGCAACACATAAAGACCACTTTCCTTTACCTTTCATTGATCAAATTCTTGAAAGACTTTCAGGATATCCTTACTATTGCTTTGTAGATGGTTACTCAAGATATTTCCAAATTCCCATAGCCCCGAAGATCAAGAAAAGACCACTTTCACTTGCCCTTATGGTACTTTTTCATATAGGAGAATGCCTTTTGGGTTATGCAATGCACCTACGACTTTTCAAAGGTGTATGATGTTCATATTTTCTGACACGGTTGAGAAATTCATTTAGCTTTTTATAGATGATTTTTCTATGTTTGGGTCTTCTTTTTATTCTTGTCTTCATAACCTTTCTCTTGTAATACAGTGATATGAGGAAACTAACCTTATTTTGAATTGGGAAAAATGTCATCTTATGGTTAGTGAGGGAATTGTTTTAGGGCACTGAATTTTTGAAAAGGGAATTGAGGTAGACAAAGCAAAGATTGAAGTGATTGAAAAGCTACCACATCCAGTTAAAGGAGTTAAAAGCTTTCTTGGACATGCTGGATTTTACAGGAGATTCATCAAGGACTTCTCAAAAATCACTAAACCTCTTTGTAATTTATTAGTTTAAGACGTTGATTTCGATTTCAACAAAGAGTGTTTAAATGCTTTTGATAGGTTAAAGAAGGAATTGATTTCAGCTCCCATAATTGCCACACCAGACTGGAGTTTACCATTTGAGCTTATGTGTGATGCTACTGATCATGCCGTAGGAGCCGTTCTTGGGCAACGGAAGGAGAAGAAGTTGCATGTCATCTATTATGCTAGTCATACCTTAAATGATGCGCAACTCAACTATGCCACCACTTAAAAGGAGCTCCAAGCTATTATTTTTGCATTTGATAAATTTAGAGCATATTTAATAGGAGCTAAAACAATAGTCTATACTGATCATTTAGCTATTAAGTATTTGCTAGAAAAGAAAGATGCAAAGCCTAGACTAATTCGTTGGGTTCTTCTCTTGCAGAAATTTGATTTAGACATTCATGACAAGAAGGGGATTGAGAATCTTGTGGCTGATCACCTTTCAAGGCTTGAGTTGGGGAAGGAAGAAAAAGAAGAAGTTCAAATCAATGAAGACTTTCCCCATGAGCATCTCCTTCTGTTAGCAAATAGGAAGCTCCATGATATGCTGATATAACAAATTTTCTGGCTTGTAAAATTCTTCCTCCTAATCTTTCATACCAACAAAAGAAAAAGTTTTTCCATGATGTTAAATTCTATTATTAGGAGGACCCTTTCTTGTTCAAGTATTGCAATGACCAACTTTTTAGAAAGTGTGTGTGGAGGAAGAGATGGAGAGTGTATTTAAACATTGTCATTCTTTTGAATGTGGAGGACATTTTGGAAACAAAATGACAATAAGAGTCTTAGAAAGTGGTTTGTATTGGCCTAACTTATTTAAAGATGCTTTTAACTTTGTTCGTCTTTGTGATCATTGCCAAAGGTTAGGTAATATTTCCAAGAGACATGAGATGCCATTCAACAATATTCTTGATGTAACGCTCCAAAATTTCGGATCTTAAAATGGTGTTATTTGAACGGGTCATGAATGGTATCACCAGAGAGAGACATAATATATATTTGGACCTGATGATGATATTAAGCATAATTAATATTTGTGGAGTTAATTAGATTTCATATGATTAGTCTTAATTAATTAAAGTTAAGATATAAATTTTTCACGACAAAGTAAGTAATAAATTATTGATGAATAGTGGTTTATCGATCTAGGAATAGTAACACCAGTACGGGACTTTATAATATTTTGGTCCGAAAAAATTACTATTGATGCTTAATATTTAGTTTAATATTTTTGGAGTATGTTTATATGATTTAAGTGGGTGGAAAATATTTCATGAATATTTTTGGAGAATTTAAGTATTTGATGAATAGTGTCCAAATGTAGTGTATTAAGGGAAATTGAGGAATTACTTTTATGGAGTTAAGTTAATTAATTGGTGGAGTTTAATAATATTTAAAAAAGAATTATTTGATAAATATTTAGAGCCTTTGGATGAGAATACTAGAGACCAAATCCTAGCCATCCATTTGACATAAAATGAAGTAGCCAAGTTTGACTTTGCTACTTAAAATCAACACTTATCCAACTCCATCTTCTTCTCCTTCTTCTGCCTTCTCCAACGTTACTTCCTCCTTCTTTCTCCTCCATGGTCTTTAATTTTCTTTACTACTAAACTACCCAAAATCAAGTGAATTAAACCAAAGTCTAGTAATAAAACTTGAAGGATTAAGCATAAAAGAGCGGTATTTGGTGATAAAACTCAAGAATTTGGAGGTTACTACAAGTTAAAGTAAGTTGTGATTTTTGACTATAATGATTTAATTAAGTAATTCATAGGTTAGATATGTTAGATTAGGCACTAAATCATGCTCCATCTTCTCCTTTTGTCATTTCTTGATTTTAATGATTATTTTTGCTACTTTGAAGAGGTTGGAGAACCATCATCTAAAGGGAAGGAAAAGGCTAAGGAATAAGGCTTTCTAAGCCTATTCAAGCTTGTTTTGAAGGTTAGTGCAATAGTATTCTCTTTCCCTTTGATTTTCTTAAAGTTTTCAATTTTTAGGTTTTGAATGAATTTTGAAGTGTTTGTGATTTTATTGGGAAATGAGTATTTGGTTGTTTTTATATGATTTTCCATGTTTTCTAAGCATGATGAGATGCTTGAATGGGAAGATGGACGTCCCCTTCTCCCTCCCCTACACTTGGCCGAACCTCTTTAGGAAGAAGGGCATGAATTTTTGCTTCATACTTTTGTGTTCTTTTAATGTTAATGAGGTTGTTTTTAAGCAATTGGATGATGCTTTAAATACTACTTGGTATTTTAATGTTTAAGTATTTTTCCAAGACTTAAAGAAATTTTGAATGTGTAAAAGATGAGTTTTAAGATTAAGTGTTATTTGATAAGCATTTAATTGGTGTTTTAAATTTCTATTTTGAATCTTAAGTACTTATGATTTTGGAGAACTTAAAGAAAGCCTTAAAAATGAATGAGAAGTGTTTTATGTTTATATATATACTAGTAAGCATTTAAAGGATGGTTATAAATATATTTGATTTGTATTTTAAGAATATTTTGAATATGAAGCTTTATTTTCATAAGTGTGAAGGTTGGTAAAACTTTTATAAGTTGTAAGATTTAAGGAAGTAAGAAAATTTAGTTTGAAGCTAAGTATAATTTTGGAAATGGAAGCTTAAATTCTTTGGTATGAAGTTAAAAGTGGTGAATTTTGAAATAAAAGGGGTTAAGCCTTGAAATGTTTAAGTATGGGTCTTAAGGAATTTTTAATGAAGTTGTAAGTTAAGGAATTTTATATTAATAACTATTAAATTGTGTAAATTGGGTTTTATGACAAAATAAGTATAAGTAAAGGTTTTAATGACTTATATAAGTGTTCTTGGTTTTGAGACTAAGACTAATTGAAGGAGGAATACATCCTCCCTTTGTGAATATATGGAGGCCAAACCACCCTAGGGTGGTAAGGCTTGTTTTTATTTCTCTTACTTGGTTTTTAAGCCTCTTAAGTTATGTTAAGTATATATATTTTGTAAGTATAAGTTTTTATAAGTATAAGTAAGAAAATTGAATAGTATTTTGATAAGTTATTTTGAAGTGAAAATGTGTAGGCTTGAAATGTTTTGCTAAATATTGGTTTAAAGTATTTTAGGCTAAGTATATATGTGTATTGTGAAAGTACTATTTTTACTTGGAACATAAGTGAGTTTTGTAGAATTTTTACAAGTTATAAGTTTATGAAATTTTATGAAGAATATGTTATGGGATATATTATTTTGAAATGATATATAAGAAATAATGTTATTTGTAAAAGAATGGTTTTGATTGGGGCTCTATTATGCACGATTGAAATGTAATAATATGATATTTATTTCGATATGTGAGCATGCTCGGGTTATTAGCCCATTCTGTTATGTGGAGCTATGATCATATGCTAGGGTTATTAGCTTTTATGAATAGGCGGACACACTTATTATGTGATGGGGGTGGCGGTTTCACAGGCCATGATTGTGTGATGGGAGTGGCACTTTCACAGGCCACGATTGTGTGATGGGGGTGACACTTTCACAGGCCATGATCGAATCTGCTTATGTTCATTCTATATTAGTATGAGCCTTAACTAAGAACGCAATCTTATTTTGTTAAAAAGGAATCAGACATATATTTGTATTCATGGAATTTTTCTTACTTTTGTCAGATTATGAATTTATTTTTAAGAATGAACTTATTTATGATTTTTGAAATATCTTAATTTAATCTGTTTACTTTCGATATTTTTGTATTTGATTTCAATATTTAAAATTATTTATTAAGTTTGTTGCTTAGACACCCTTATTTATTATACTACTAAGTTATTTAGTACCACTGAGTGATATACTCAGCGCGTCGATTTCTATCACGCTCAGGTTAGGGATAATAGGTGCTACTCAAGGATTGGAGGCTTAGCATAAGAGAAGGAAAGTTTATTTTGGGTAGGACATGTATTGGATATATTATGGCATGTATCACAATATAGTAAGAGATTAAGTTGTATATATTGAGTTTGTAAATTAATGAGATTTGTCATTAATTAAGAAGTTTTATCTTATTGTGAATTTTAAAGTGAATGATCGTTAGCATATAAATCTTTGAATGCATGATATCATGTTATGATAAAACCTAAGTTGATCGATGTGAATATTTAGAAGTGCTGCGTGACCTATTATGTTGATTTGGAGTTTTGGCATTTGGAGGAATTAATATTCTAAGTGTTTCTATTTTCTTTGTGTGGCAAGTTAACTTTTAGGGGAAACTCTTGCAAATTTTTAGTAGGAATTTCCTCAATCTTTTGTTTTAAAAAAATATTACTTGCCTTCTCATGAAAACTTAGCCACTTCTAATACATGATTTAGAATTATTAAGGAAGATAAGACGATGCTCCGACACCAAATGTGGCGCTCGTCGTCAGTTCCTCCGGGATTCGGCGGTGGGTGTTACACTTGAAGTGGAGATCTTTGATGTTTGGGGATTGGATTTTATGGGACCATTCCCATCTTGCTATTCCAACCAATACATCTTAGTGGCGGTGGACTACGTGTCTAAATGGGCGAAAGCCATTGCTTTACCTAACAATAATGCCAAGAGCGTGATGAACTTCATCAAGAAATACATCTTTACACACCATGGTACCCCTCGAGCAATTATCACGGATGGAGGTAAGCATTTTTGCAATTAGTATTTAGATTCTCTCTTTGCAAAATATGGTGTTACTCATCGTGTAGGTACCCCTTACCATCCAGAAACAAGTGGGCAAGTTGAGGTAACTAATAGAGAGATAAAAAAGATTCTTGAGAGTACAGTTGGTCAATTGAGAAAGGATTGGTCCAAGAAACTTGATGATGCACTTTGGGCCTATAGAACTGCATTCAAAACACCGATCGGGATGTCTCCATATCGAATGGTCTATGGTAAGGCTTGTCATCTACCTGTCGAGTTGGAACTGTAACAGTTTATTTTTCAGAGTCTTTTTCGGTGTCGGTAATAGTGCTTACCGGTCTGTGAATAGTATCATCAGTCTGGGACTTGGTATTATTTCGGTCCGAAAAAATTACAACATGTGTCTAATATTATAATTAATATTTTTGGAGCATGTTTGCATGATTTAGATGGCTAGAGAATATTTCATGAATATTTTCAAAGAATTGCGACAACTAGGGAATATTATTTTATTGTGGTATATTGAGGAATAAATGGTGAATTATTTTTGAGAAGTTAATTTAACTAAATTGTGGAGTTAAATAATATTTGGAAATGAATTATTTGAGGAATATTTGGAGCCATTGGATGAGATTACCTAAGACTTCATCTTAGCCATTGATTAAGCATAAAGAGAGGAAGCAAAGTTTGATTTTGCGACAAAAATCACCGACACCTTCTCTCTCCTTCCACCTCCCTCTTCCACGCCAACTTCAAGCTCTTCTTCTTCTCCATTTTCTTTCATTTTCCAACCACTAATCACCACCAAATAACTTAATTAAACCAAAGAAAGGTGATTAACTCTTAAGAAACAAGTAATAGAAGCTAGAAATTTGGAGTTCCTAAGCTTGGATTAGAAGTTGCCATTAAAGGAGGTAAGTTGTAGCTTTTGGGTTTTGTGATTTATTAAGTATAATTCTAGGATTAGCCATGGAATTCATGCATTAAGCCATGCTCTTCTCTTTTCTAATGTTAATTTTGATTTTAATGAGCTCTTTTCCTACTTTGAAGAAATTGGTGAACCCTCTTCAAGAGGCAAGCACTATTAACTCATTTCCCTTTTAAATTCTCAAGTTTCCAAATTTTAGGTTTTAGTGGATTTTTGAGAATGTGTATGAGTTGTGTTGGGGATGAGATTTTAGTGGTTTTAATGAGTTTTTCTATGTGTTCTAAGCATGGTAGAATGCTTGGAAGGGAAGGGAATCATCCCTTTCCTCTCCAACTAGGAGTGGTTGAACCACTCTAGGTGAAGGACACCTTGTTTCCTTTGATTTTCATGCCAAATTTGAACTTGAATGGGTTTTGAATTGTGTTTCCTTATGATTTGTGAAATAAATTTGGAAAGAAACCTTTTCCTCCTTTGATTTTGAGACATGGCCGAATCATGTCATAATGAAGGACATTTTGATTTGCTTGCTTTTCAAGCTTGATTTTGATTTAAATAAGCTTACTAGCAAGTGATTTGGTGATGGTTGAAAGCTTGAATTTAAATTCTAATGTTTAAGTATTTTTCATGATTTAAAGAAGGTTTTGAAATGGTGAATTTGGGGTTTTATGATTAATGGTTTGACAAATGAATTTAATGATTTTGAGAGGTGATTTTAAGTTGATGCTTGTGAACCCCTACCCCGACACACATAGGCGTGAAATGCATATGACAAAAGGATAGAAATGCACGTGATGTGTGAGTCGCCACCTTGTTTAATTATTTAAGGGTAAACTAGGAAAAACCCTAAATGACTCCAATTTTAATT
>CANUEP010010445.1:0-10190 GCA_947857235.1 Jatropha podagrica | reverse complement strand
TGCTGTCGCAGTACCGCTGCTACTGCTGGTAGCGGTACTGGCGGCGCTGCAGGTGGCTGGTGTTGCGCTGTGAGGTAGAGACAGAGAGAGGAAGAAAGAAAATGGAGAAGGAGGGGCTACTGCTGCCTTGGGCGAAGGAGATGACCGGAGATGGTGGTGCTGTGGTGGGAGGCGGAGCAGCAATGGTGCTGATAGTTGTTGTGCAGAGAGAAGGATGAAGGTCAACAAAGGAGTGTTGAGAGTTAGAGGGAGTTGTCGATGGAGAAGGAGAGAAGGAAATAAAAAAAGAGAAAGGAAAAGAAAGAAAAGGAAAGGAGAGGGAAAAAAAATAAAAAAAACAAACCAATGTCGAAAGAAAAAGAATAGTGATGTATAGTAATTTTAAAAATATGTAATTTAGGTCTAATTTAAATTAATTTGGTCTAATAAAAAAATTAATCTAATTTTTATTCGATTAACGGTTACTCGATTAATTTTTAGGGCAAACTAAAATAATTTTCGGTACCGATAATATTACATGGCGTAATATTAGTGGCTAATAATTTAACGATTAAATTTAAATGAGAATTATTTTGAAATAAAAATTTCGGGGTATTACAGTAAGTCTCGATAGGCTATGCACAAAAGGGGGGTGAATTGTGGATAATAAAAAGTTAGACTTTAAATACCTTTTTCAAACACAGCAAAAGCACAATAGTATTCAGATAATTTTGCATATTAAAAATCATAAAACTCACTTACATAAAAAGGTTATCTATAGTACTTAATCAATCAATATGTCTAAAAGTAACTTACTAAATAGGGTAACTTTATAACTTAGAAATAGTTTTAGTTTGAAGTAATATAATCATAAAGATTCAACAACTCAGAACATATAATGATTGTATAATTAAGATAGCAACCTATCATTTGGATTAAAGTGTGTGAGTGTAAAAATGTAACATCCTCAATTTATTAGTTACTGTTATTCAGTTATCAAAATTGAAGAAAAATCTAGAATAATGAGAAATTCTATATATAGAGGATGTTAATATTTTTTAAATTGTAATTATGGTGATTGCAAATCAAATTGAAAGGTTAAGGGAATTAAGAAAATTTTATTAGATGCTAGAGCTTATTATCAATACTCAATAATTATTGGTATAATAAATATTGACATGTACAAGCATCTAACATAAATATATGATTATGAAGGAAATTATATTGAAAGGGAAGTAATTTATTATTAACAAATCGCTTAAAAAACCTATAAATCAGTGAAAAATCTGAGCAAATCACTGAGTTGGATCAAACCGATTTGGATCAAGTCAAACCATCTAGAAGGTAGATTTTTTTTTTATTTAATTGCTCTTCAATCATCAACACAGCACCTTATCACTCCATCTTCTCCTCCTTCTTTTTCTTCTCCATTGTTGACCTAGCAAAAATAAGGGAAAATTCAAAAAATTTTCAAGGGGTTCTTAAGGAAATGTTAGCTATCTTCACCTCCTCTTTCTTTTCTATGGTTTTGACTTTGATTTCCATGAACTATCCTATAAGATGATATTCTGTTGTTGATGACTTGGTGGAGATAATGAAATTTTAAGTATGTTTTAGGTGATCAAAGGTGGCTAAGCATGAAATTGAGGTCAAGTTGCATAATCAACTAACTTGGATGGTTTTAACCATTTGATTGATAATTTGTGGTTTTAGTATTCTAATATATGTAACGTAATTATGTTATTTAAGTTTTATAAGAGTTGTTATGCAGGAATCAGTGATGAAACTAAATTGAGAATGATTAAGAAGGTAAAGAATTGCTTGAGTTTATTAAGTTGAGTTGTCTGGAAATTCAGTCACAAAGATGGAATTATTTAAATTAGTAAATGAGCTCTAAATATTATAGAATTCTACAGAAAACTATGTTAGGATGTTGGAAAGGTCGTAGTAATAATGGGTAGTGAAATGGATAAAAGAAAATGAGGTTGTAATTAAATGACTACAAACTGCTCAATTAGAGTCTACTTGAAGTTCAGCCTCTGTAATTGATCTATTTGACTAGGAAAATGAACCTCATAATTTACAAAATTTAATATGAAAATAAATTGGGATATGGGGAAATTTCAGAGCAATTGGATAAAAGAAATTGGAGATATTGATAAAGGAATGCAGACTACTCAGAATTAGAAACATTGAAATTCTGCTTTTGTAATTAGGCCATTTGACCATGAAAATGAGTTTCAAAAATTATAAAATTTTACAAGGCAGTGCCCTAAGATGTTGATAACATATTGTAAAAATTTCAAGAGAAAATAAAATGTGTAAGTCAGAATATAGTCAATGGCGTTAAGGCTACTCAATTGCTGAAATTCTGCATTACATGAATACTTAAAGATTAAAGCATTAATACTATATTTTCATACTTAATTTGCATCCCTATGGTAGTGTATGTGTATACATTGTGTAGTATGGAGTTAATGTGAATATTAATTTCATGCTACAGCTTTTGAGGGAAAAGGAATTGCGGAGAGAACGATTGTTAGAGGGGGTAAGGCTAGGGGAGCCTTCTAGTTCAAGTTTGTGTACTATTATGATCCTACTATTTTTTAAATAAAATGAATGTAATTTTGCAAAAATATTTTTGATAAATTTGATTTATGAAGTAAAAGGAAAATATTGGGATAAATGTTTAATGAATTCTGAAAGTAAAGAATTATATTTGGATGCCTTATGATTTTAATAATTTTAAGGTTTAAATGAAAGTTTTTTATTTGAGGAGGAAGGATGTTAGCCAATTATTAATTGTAGTATGAGGGGTGGACAAAAATGAATAATTTTAGCAGTGTTTGTGAAATTAAATGTTACCCATAGTGATTTTGATATTATTACATAAATGGAATGATTAAAAGTCTTACAGCTAAATATAGACATGGTTATTACCTTAAAATATCACTTTATCTATTGAAGTTGATATATTGATATGATTATTACCTTGCCGGTATCACCTTATTTGTTGAAGATAATACTATGATGGATATTGCTCCCTCCATAGTGAGGTTGTAGACAGGCTCCCTCCATCTTGAGGCTATAGACAGGCTCCCTTTATAATGAGGTTGTAGACAGGCTCCCTCTTCTGTTGAGATAAAAATCACGGATTGAGGTTATAAACAGGCAGATCAAGATGTGCACATTAGATTTTGATAACCCTTTGGATTGAGTCTATATATATATGCTGTTAACACTAAAATGAAATTGATGAATTTCTTGACTGGATAAATTATTGATATGATATTGATGATTTTCCGTCGTTTAATTTCAGGGAAACTATTTTAATTTAAAGTATGAAATTTCTATTGTTAACATTGTTGTATTTTCCCTTCACTCCTTATTGAGTTTTATAAGAAACATATTTGAAAATAGAGTATATGAAAAGAATACTTCATACAAAAGTTTACATATAATCATTATTGATTTTGTGAAGAAATGTGAAATTATATATATATATATATATATATATATATATAATTTCTTTACTTAATATCATTTATTATTTCTAATAATGTACTCTGATACCAACAAAACTTTGAGGACCGTTTATCACACAAATATCAGAATAACATACATAGAAAAACAGCAAGTAAACACACAAATATATTTTACTAAAGGAATATTTAATATTAATACATATTCAGATAGGTACGTGGCATTGTTTCCTACCCAGATACCTCAGCAAATTGATAAACTGAGCTTCGTACCATTAGCACTGCACTCTAGGTTTCCAGCCGATATACCTTCTTTAAATGTACTAATATCAAATAGTATAAACAAGTACTGTATAAATTTAAATAAACACTATGTATTATTACTAACAAGTACTGTTTAGATTTATTTTTATTTTTAGTTTTTAGGTTTGAGGTTCCTGCAACCTTAACCTGGGATCCCCAGAGTTAAGTCAGAGTGAGGAGGGAGAAGAGAAAGGTACCGTCAACACGGGCTTGTAAAGTAGCATTTGATATAAGAAAAGAAAACAACTTTATTTAATTACAAAATTGAAATACAAGATTGAAATAAACTTGAAATATAAACTTACAAAGATTTAATTGAAACTTCCTTCGAACGTTGAGTTCTTACAATGAACAATGAGAGAGAATAGAGAGAGAGGTGAGAGAGGTGCTATTCTAGCTTGTGCCTTCACAATGGGGAGAGGCTCCCATTTTATAGAAAAATTTTAGAATCTTACTGTTTACCTTTTACTGTTGATGAACAGTGGTTGGTCTGCCACCGAATCTTGAATAGTGCTTGACTTTTACTGTAGATGCACAGTGACTTGTCTGCCACCGAATCTTTACTGTTCTGAATAGTGTTTGGCCTTTACTGTTCTGAATAGTACTTGGCCTTTACTGTTCTGAATAGTTTTTGGCCTTTACTGTTGCAATATTGACTGATTGAAGAAATAAAGTTCCTTCTGCCTTTTACAAAGAATCCGAACAAGATGAGGACGATGAGCTGTCCTTCTTTTTCTTTTCTTTTTTCTTTATTTTTCTTTTTTCTTTTTGCTTTATTTTTTCTTTTTCTTTTTTATTTTTACTTGTCTTACTACTAATTTTTACAGGAGGAAAATCATCATTACTATCTTCACTGGATGAAATAGATTCTGTAGATGAAGAAGAAGATGAAATATACCTGTGTTTATTTTTATGACTCTTCTTAGAGGAAGATTTATCAGACAAAACTTTACTTGAAGATGGTTTAGGCTCAGAAGAAGTAGACAACTGTTGGAACATTTCTTGACAAATCAATTTATACTCTTCTGGTGTTTTGGCAGCTGCTAACCGGGCTTGACATTAGGCGTTTTGGATACCAAAGGTTGGGTTATCTGAAATAGCTAATGTATGGGCATAAGTTAGGGCTGGTTTAGATGGGCTGGATAGTTTATTAAGGATCCATTGGTTTATCTTTTGCTCTGTAGTAGAATTTTTAAATGATCCCCACCATTTTATTTTGTGACGTTTTACTAAGACAGGAATTTGGGCTCCTGGGCCTTGATGAAAATCTATATACCATTGATAAACCCACGGGGTAAAGAAGGCCATACAGTAGTACATGAGAGATGGTATATGGACTTCTGTGTGATTGGGCTTATAATGGGCTTTAAAATAATGATATAAAGAGATGATTTCTGGAGGCATAATTTCCTCTGAAATCCCTTTAGAATACCACCATTTTTTAAACCAGTTTGGTATTTTTAAATCAATCTTTATACTTTGATCAAAATACACCAGCCACGAATGCGTAGCTGTTGGATTTTGAATATAAAAAACATTTTCCCAAACCTCCTTATAATCAAAATAATTATAAGTAGGATTGTATTTATACAAAGCTTTAAATTTAACAGGAGTATACAAAAAAGGAGCAGGCCAATCCTTTGGGTGGATGACCCTTTTGATTTGAAGTGATGAATATGAAATCACATTTTTATTCTTTACATCAAATGTATGCTTAATTTTTACTGAATTAGTATCTACTAAAATATGATGATAAAATGCATGTGGTTTAGAAAGATCGGATGGAGTAAAGTACCATTCCTCTGGATAATAATTTTTTAAAATCTGCCAGGGGTTGGTATTGTTATATCCATCTTCTATTTATATTTCAAAATCATGCATATTTTTAATAAACCATTTATGCACATGCTGTGCATACTGGATTTTTGGCAAATCCACAGCCTTTAACGGATTTGATAAGTCTTTACTGTCTACCGTTTGAGACAGACTAGCCATACCATGAGCGGGTATGATCGCTTTAGGATTAGAATCCATACCTGTAGAGGAAGAGGCTACCTCCTGCATTGATTTTACTTCTTGTAATGCCTTTACTATCTCTGGGGATTGACTAAGTTCTTCAATCCACTTCTTAAGGTCTTTAGTGGGGTAGTTTTAGTGTTTAGGGCAATGGTTTTACCTAAATCTTCAGAATGCTCAGAAAGAGCTTTAGTGGACGAGTTTGAGTCACTCTTTACTATCTATTTCCCCTTATTCTTCTTTCGACCCATTATTCTGTAAGAATTCACGGGTTAGGAAGTCTGGAATATTATTACAAGTACCTTTAATAAATTCTATATCAAATTCAAAAATACTTAAAAGCGCTTGCCATCTAGCAAAGATTTGTTTAGAGGTAAGGTTTTTAACATCTTTCTGCAAAACATATTTGCAGATTTACAATCAATTCTTAGCAAAAATTTTTGATTTAATAAATCAGATTGAAATTTGTTTATGCATATAACAATGCTCAAAATCTCTTTTTTAATTGTTGAATAATTTAATTGTGTCGGATTCCAATGCCCTGACACATACTGAATTATAGGTTCTTTTCCATTTATTCTTTGTTTTAAAATTCCTCCATATCCTATGTCTGAAGCATCTGTTTCTACTATCTTAAATGCATCAGGATTAGGGATATATAAATAGGGTATCTCTTTAACTAATGATTTAATTTTCTTAACTATTTGTGTATGCTCATCCGTCCAAGGACCAGCATTCTTCCTTAGTCTATTATGCAATGGTTTTATCATGCAGTTAAGATTAGGATAAAATTCAATAACATAATTTAAACAACCTAAGAATCTCTGAAGTTTTGTTTTATTTGTAATCTGATCAGGGAATTTATCTCCAAATATTAAAGTTCTTTCTATTGGTTGGATAATTCCTTGTTCAATATAATGACCTAGAAATCTAATTCTAGTCTTAAATAAGTCCATTTTAGTTTTGCTTAATGCCAATCCATTTTCTCTAATGATCATGCAAAAATTTTTTAAATGCTTAATATGTTTTTCTATAGTTTGACTGAATACTAAAACATCATCTATATAAACTATACAAAATTCTGAATAAGGATTAAAAATATCATTCATAATCCTTTGAAATTCAGAGGGTGCATTCTTTAAACCAAATGGCATCACATTCCATTCATACTGACCAAATGGAACTGTAAATGCAGTTTTATATCTATCTCTAGGATGAATTTGTATCTGCCAGTAACCTGACTTCATATCAAATTTACTAAAGATATTTGCATTATATAATTTTTTTAAGAGATCTTTTTTTATTTGGGATTGGGTATCTAATCCATTTTAATGCTTTATTTAATGGTTTATAATTTATTACTAATTTAGGAACTCCTCTTTCAATTTCAGCACTTTTATTTACATAAAATGCTGCACATGACCAAGGACTCCTGGATTTACAAATTAATTTTTTATCTTCTAATTCTTTAATCTCTTTTTTACAATGCTCTACCATTTCATGACTCATTTGAATTGGCCTGGCTTTAGTTTTAATTATTTTTTCATCAAAATCTTTTTCATATGGTAAATCAACTATATGTTGCTTTCGATCCCAAAAAGCATTTGGATGATCAGCACATAAGTTATTTTCCATATATTCTTTTAAAGTCTGAATTTTATTTTGTATAAACTGAGTTTCTAATTGACTCTTAATCCTTTTTAAATATGCATTATTCTTTAAATCCTTTAAGTCTTCTTCTTTAGATTTTATTAATGAATTTATTTCTAATGTTTTTATTGAATAAGCTTTTAATAAATTTAAGTTTTTCTTTTTAGGTTTTTCAATAAATTCTAACCTAATTCTTTTATTTTTAGCTTTGATTTTAATGCAGTCTTCTTTTACTGAAAAATGTGTTATTAAATTTATAAAAGGTGTACCTAAAATTACCATGTAATTAATCTGAGGTGATAATAAAAATACGGTTTTAATTTCTAAATCCTGATTTATTACTAAAGCTTCAACTTTTCCCAAAATATCTAATTTAGTTTTATTAGATGTGCTAAGTCTTTCATTAGTATCTAACCAAAATCTTTTAGGTATTAAGGATGATTTTATACAGTTTAAGTCTGCACCTGTATCAAATAAAGCTATTGTATTTATTATAAAATTGTCTGCTATTTTAATATCTAATTTTACTAGGTACTTACGTGAAGTTATTTCTTGTAGTAAGAATAAAAAGTTATTGTTTACTTCCTCATCCTCTAAATGGTTTATAACATCATTTGGTTCTTCCTCTTGTTCTTCTGAAGAAGAACTGGACTCATCATTATTTTCTAATAATCTTATTTTTTGAGTATTATGTTGCAATTGAATTTTTAATTCACTCACTTCCTTTTTTAAAATTTTTATTTCTTTATATAAATCTTTTATTGAGATATTGGTTTCTATTTTCTTATTTTTATTTAATATAGTCGTTAAATCATAGGTTTTAGTTTCTATTTTAGGAACCTTTTCTCTTACTTCCTTATTTTCTTCAAAGCTTTTTATTAATTTCTTAAGAAGTTTTGCTTTAGTATCTGGATCATTAATATCATTTATTATTTCTAATAATGTACTTTTCTTCTTTTTATAAAATTGTTCTTTACTTGGCTTTATCTCATAATTTCTTTTATAATATATATATATATCTGGGTATACTTCAAATGATATGAGACCTTCACTTAAACTTGTTTCCACTGATCCTAATAAAGAATCTTGGAAGTTTAAGAATCTGGCATCCCTTACCACTGCTAGTATACTTGTGTTTAATCCTTCTCTTGTTAAAGGTTTTATTCCAACTTGGATTAAACCTATATGAATATATTTATATTTTTTAGCTTTGTGTTGCTGTAAGGTTTTAGAAGAAAGCAAAGTTATTTTCTCAAAAGGTTTACTTAATTGAAAATCTCTTTCTTCCGTTTTAATTACATAATCAGTTTTCCAAATATTAAATTTAGAAATTTTATAAATCTGTTCATTATCAACTTTAGGTATTTCCCATTCATCAATGGCTTTAGTAAAATCCTGCAAAATTAATTCATTTCTATTTATGATCCTTTTAATTTCTGATGATTCTAAGTCATCCGATTTTACACTATTAGTCGATCTACATAATATAGGATCCATATTTATCATTAGGTTTAGGCCACTGCCAGTGTTACACCCAGTGTTACACCATTAAATAGCCTTCCACACGGCCGACAACGGGTCCAGTTCGGTCAGTGCCTTAGACCTCCAGAGATAAATTTGGATACTATGTTATATAGATGTCTAATTGTATAAAAGTTTCAGGCTCTGATACCAACAAAAAACAAAGGACCGTTTAAAACACACAAACAATTAGACAATAAGTAAAAAGAAACAAACTCATATAAACAAGTACTATAGAGATTAAAATTACTATGCAAACATTTACTGTATAAATTAAAGTTGCTGTATACAAACAAGTACTATTCAAATTAAAGTTACTGTTTAAACAAACACCATTTAAATTCAACCTGAGTCTAAGTTGATTTTAATATAGTATTCATGGTACGTGGCTTTCAGGCCTATAAACCATCACTCCTTAAATGTGATAACATATTCAGAGAATCACCTCCTTAAATGTTATCTCATATTCAGAGATCTAATTCGTGGCGAATCCAACCTATATACCTCTAAATACTATCTTTTTAATTAATCTATGTCTAGATTAAGGTTTAAGGTTCCTGCAACCTTAGCTTGGGATCCCCAGAACTAAGTCAGAGTGTGGAGGGAGAAGAGAAATTTGCCGTCAACACGGGCTTACTGAAGTAGCAGTTGATAAAAAAGCAAAGAAACAAATTTTATTTAAATACAGAATAGAATTACAAGATTGAAAAATAAACTTACAAAAGAACTTACAATGATTTTCTTATAGATCTTTAATTTAGATCTTTTTTAACTTGGAACTTCTTACAATTTCGAATAATAAAGAGAGAAGGGGGAGTAGAGAGAGAAATGCTAGAAACTAGCTGTGCCTTCACAATGAGGAGAGGCTCTCATTATATAGAAAAATTTAGAATCTTACTGTTTACCTTTTACTGTTGATGAATAGTGACTTGTCTGCCACCGCATCTTTACTGTGGATGAATAGTGGTTGACCTTTACTGTTGATGAATAGTGTTTGGTCTGCCACCGGATCTTGACCTTTACTGTAGCTTGTCTTTTTCTAAATAGTATTTGGCCTTTACTATTTTGAATGGGAGTTGGCCTTTACTATTGAGAAGTTTGACTGATTGAAGGAATAAGGTTCCTTCTGCCTTTTACAAAGAATCCGAAACAGATGAGGACAATGAGCTGTCCTTCTTTTCTTTTTCTTTTTTCTTTTTTATTTTTTCTTTTCTTTTTTCCTTTTCTCTTTTTATTTTT
>CANUEP010010347.1:0-38853 GCA_947857235.1 Jatropha podagrica | reverse complement strand
TCTAAGAGGTCCAGATCCTTAAAGGATTTAGAGTTAGCTAAGGAGTAGGATTTAGCAAATCTAAACCAACTAAGGATATGACTAACAAAATCATAACAACTTAAGGATTTGGATATCTAATCCAAATCTATTAAAGATTGACTAAATCTAAACAAACCAAGGCTAAAATAATCATGGGGGGTCAAATTATAGGAGGCCCAACCAATTTACAAAGCAAAAAAAAAAAAAAAAAAAAAAACTCAAAATAACTAATTAACTTAGTGAGAGGCAAGGGGTTGCACGGTCTAAGGCGTGCCACCTTGCACGGGCGTGCTATCCAATTTAGGTTCTCACTCAACATGTGCTTCTATTAATGTAAGAAACTTAGGTGTTTCTTCAAGTTCTTCAAAGCACTTGTTGAAAGCAAGGTCATAGAGCTCTTGTGTGACTTGTTCTTGAATGTGTAAGGACATGGTTGCTCCATATCTCTTTGCACGGCTTCTTGTAATTGGTCCATTAGGAAGTGCTGATGGATTGCCTTTCTTGTGGTCCTTGTTCCCTTGAGCTTCATAAGTGGTTGGTGATAGTGGATCCGTATCAAGATACAATTTCTATTATTAAATCTCCAACGATGATGAAGATTGTCCTCTAATTCTTCTCTTTGTTGTTGCAAACACAATTCAAGAGTCCAAACGACTTGATTTTAAATACGATTCAACAGCCGAAAGATTTGATGTTGAATCTGTTGAATCAACATAGAACAAACTTTGAATAATTCAAGGGTTGAAAAGGCTTAATTTTGATTTGAAGTTGGAAGAATTTTAGACAATTAATTAAGAGTCTAAGAGACTTGATCTTGATTTGAAGTGGAAAGAACCTTGTGATTCCTTGGAATTGAGAGAGAGAGAGAGAGAGAGAGTTTTTTTTAATATTTTAGAGTTCTCTCTCTATAATGGTGTCGCCACATGTGAAGTGAAGCCTCCTATTTATAGAGATTTAAGGAAGTTTTCTTACCAAACATGTAATTTGATTGGTCTACTTGGCAAATCTTTATTAGACTTTACTGCATAATTTATGTATGTAGTAAATAATTTTTATCCAATAAATTTATTTTAATAACCCTTTAAATATTTTAATCGGTTATTAAAATAAATTATTTAACAATCAATAATTTAGTTGGCTAATTAAATAATTATATTAATAATTAAATTAATTTAAATAAAAATTAAGTGTCTACAAGGTTCCTTAAGTTCGTAAAATTCTTTTGAAAATTTCAATTTTCTTTTATAAAATTTAATTATATTCAAATCCATAAAATTGAATTTATAAAATTAAATTTTTTATTTTTCTATATTAAAAATTTATAAATCAATTTTATAAAATTTTATAAAATTATTTATTCCAAATCAAATTACTTTCACAGCTCAGGATTAGGATTTGAGCAGATGCTGACACCACAAGATATAGATTTTAATTTAAAATAATGTCGCAAAAGAGAGTCGCACGACTAAAGCTTTCTTCTGTGGTTAGATGAACAGGTGGTAGTTTTTCTTACGTTGGATTTATTTGCTATCCAAAGACAAGTTACTTGAAAATAAAGGACAGCAGCCAATTATTTTTCCAAGGAAACGGACATATAAGAAAGGATAATTCAGAACATTCCAAGCCATGCCTGTCGGATTTACAACATTGTTAACATCAGTCGTTTGATTGCTAGAAACTCAGACATCTAGAAAAATAGAAAAATAATTTTCATCTTGTGAAAAATATGTTCGGTAAAATTAACTGTTTTACTAGCTATTAATTGTTTTAATATAGTTTAACTGTTGATTTATTCAAATAGCTCTTCATGAAACATTAAAAATTAAGTGTACATGTGTTAAATATTTTTATAAAATATTACCTTAATATTTAAAAATTAATTTAAATATTATATTACTAAACAATATAAAAATTAATAGTTGACATTTTAATTCTGTCAAAATTCGAAATGTTATTCAAAAAGCTATTGCTGATGAATACAACTTTCATGTAGAGCCATCTTGCGCCTTCTCAACAGTTGCTCTTACTGCTACACTTGTCTCCTCAACACTTGCTCCGACCCCTTCATTGCCTCCTCAATTGCCTTGGAAGAGCGATTATAGGAGCAACTTCATCCATGAAATTTTACCTTACGGAAAACCATGGATTATTCGAGGTGGGGTCCGCAAGTATAAACCAGAAATTCTCTTCCTTGTGAAATGAGAAGTAGGGAGAATAGGGTAGTGCACCGACCAGGCGATTAAAGCGTGTACGGCCCTCTTGAACACCCTCTTCACTTTCAGCTTCACATTTTACTTCAACTGTCATAGAAGGCATATCATTTCTGCTACCATTTGATCATCTTGTACTTGGGATGTTGTGTATTTAAACCTAAGACTTACCAACAGATTTGAAATGTTTCTTCTTTTTTTTTTTTTTTTACATATGAATTTCATTAAATTCATGAAGAAATAACAACAGATTGTAAAACAGAGCATAGCCACTTTCATTTTGAATAGAAGGATCATTTAGAATAAAAACCAAGATGCACTAGATATTTGCAAATTTAACCGATTCTTTTAATTTTAATAATTGTTACAGTGAATTTATTATTTCATTCCAATTATAGTCTTTATTCTATATCTTTTATAAAATTGCTGATATCACTGTTGATGGAATCCATATTTTGACACATCAGCATGACATCACCATGCCATATCGGTACAAAAAAAAAAAAAAAAAAAAAAAAAAAACTAAAAGAAAGCCTGAATTTCATCTGTTTTTATAATTTTAATTTTAAAATAAATAAATTTTTTAAAATTTAACAAATTGAAAGAAAAAAATAAATTTATATGATATCAATCCTCAAAATTAAAAGAGTCGGTTAAAATTACAAAAATAATTAAAATTCATGCATTTTCAATTGTTTAACTCTTGTTGGGCTGATGTGGCAATGATGTACTAACTACAAGTTCACTTTTGACAGATACGAAAACGCAAGTTATAATTGCAAAAAAATAAAATAAAATAAATAAATTCACTGTTATAATTGTTAAACTAAAAGAAGCGATTAAATTTGTAAAAAAAAACTATAATTCAAAATTTTTTTTATCATTTACCCTAAAATTTGATCATAGATAATTTTTTTCATTTTTATTTTTTTATTTAATATGAGTCCAACCAATCGTATCCTATAACAGAATTTTACGCATCAAATGACAACAGAACTTTAAAAAGCAAGTAGGTAAGTTTCTGTTGCTAGACAGAGCTTTATTTTTCAGGCAATTCTTGCTTTCTCTTGTCCCTAACTTTGTATTACATCCTGGTAATGATCTCATCCAAACTTAGAATAAAATCACATCCACATATTATCTTCTTATTATTACATAAATTCATCTCTAAATTTTATTATTTTTAATTTCATAGCAGTCTTCAACTTTAAGAGATCTATTGCTTTACAATTATATTCAATGCGGTAGTTAAATTTGGTTACAATATGCAATTTACCTGTAATCTGACTATTGAATATGAATTAACTATCAACTGTATAAATTAACCGAACCAAATGCTCATTCCTTATTGAAGTGTGAGACATCTGCATCTCACTTTTTCGACAATAAGAACCTTCATAAACAAGAAGATTAGAAAGTGATTAAGAAACAAAATTCCGAGATGATGCAAAGATGCGTGGTGGGTGTAGGGTACAATTAGTCCATAAAGCAATCACATCACATCACAAAACCATGGACAGCACAATAGCACTATCAGATAACATGCTATCTGGTAAGGAAATTGCTAAAAATGAAATAATTTTAACAAACAGAAAGAAAAGTCTGTGGTCCCACTCTTCCAATCTACTGGTTCATCTTACAATTTAACTTAGTGCACTGCTGGCCTTGCATCACATCACAGCCCTTCATCCTGCTGTTGAAATTTTCTTTTCCATTGTTTGATGCAGGTTTTGCCACCAATACAGCAATGTTAGATGCAGCTTGTGCCACCAAATACAACTAAGTTATGAAGGAAAATCTAGGAAAATTATATGTAAGATATGTTCAGTAAAATTAATTATTTTAATAGTGGTTAATTGTTTTAGAATGTTGTTTTAGAATCCGTTTGGAACAAATGAATTTCATACAATTTTGGTAGAATTCATTTGGAAATCTAAAATTTTATATTTGGAATAAAAAAAATATAAATTTAAATTTTATAAATTGAATTTCATCGAATTAGATTAATTTAGTTCAAATTCTATTAAAATTGTTGAAATTTGTAAATGAATTTCACATATTAATCTACTAATATTTAAATTGACTAAACTGCCCATTCACTCAAATATTATTGACTAAACTGTCCTAATTTATTTTTTTCAATATTTTTTTAAAGAATATGAAATTGCTATTATATATGACTAATCTAAATGAATTTTTTATTTTGAATTTATTTAGTCTATTAACAAAAAAAAATTTAAACATTTGCAAGGACATGAAATTTAAAATTTTAAAATTTAATTAATTAATCGTTGTGAAATATGAGTGATTTATTTATATTAATATTTTTATTAAATTATTACGTCAAAGTTATTTTAGAAAATAAAGACATAAATTTTCATCTAAGAATTATTCCAAATATAATTTTATGAAATTCAATTGAATTTTTTATTTTAAATTGTAGCATATCAAACATTACAAATTTATTTGTAAATGAATTATACTTGAAATTCATTTACAAATGAATTTCACAATCATGATTTGTTCCAAACAGTACCTTATAATATATTCAATAAAATTAACTGTTTTAATAGTTAGCTATTTTAATAATTTTTCGTAAAACAGTAATAGCTAAACGTTACATTGATTAATTTTTTATAAAACGCTAATTTAATATCTAAAAGCTAGTTTAAATGCTATGTTACCAATATTTACGAAATAAAAAAACGCTAAAAGTTATTTAAAATGTTGTTGCCAAACACAATAACATTTAGCTGTTAGCTGCTTGAACAGTCTACCTATAAGAGATTAAAGAAAAAAAAAGATCGTCTTGCTTTAAGGGGAATGAAAACAACTACTCATATCTTGTAATATTAATCTTCTAGGAAAGTTCTCCATATAATTCCCATGAATTCATAACCACCAAAACCAGACCCGTCTGCAAAACCACCCATCCTTATTCCTGTCATCCAAGTGGACAAATACCCATAGAGAAAATATAGAGAAAAAAAAAAATTAGATAAACGCATCCAACAGGCCCTCCTAATCAATAGCATCATGTATTGATTTTTTCAACCCACGCCTATCTCGTGCTCCTCCTCTTCTTTTTATCTCTTTCTTTTAATTTATAGCATCCTAAACATTACTATAGAGCTGAAGTCATGGCTGCCTGCGGAAGCCTTCAACATATTTTCGAAAAACCATTATCAGAAACTCCTGCTACACTTCTTGAATCCCTCTCTTCATGGAACCAAATCAAACCTGTAAAACCCATCGAGCAATCATCTTTCACTGAAATATTTGGAGAGTTTCATTTCAATGAAAATTCTCAATCAACATCATCACCGCCTTCTTTTCCTGTATCATCCTTTTCTTCTTCTGCTGCTTCATCTTTTATAGATATAATCCCACAAGCAGCACCTTCAAATATCAACAAGAATGATAATATAGATAATCAATATGATAACAAGAAAATTCCATCACTAGACTTGTTTTCCACAACACCAAAGAATCATCACTACACAGGCTTTAACAAAAATGGTGACAGCTTTTCACCAAGGAACTATGAGAACTTGCAACTGTGCACCGAAGGTCTTGGTTTTGAAAGTTTGGGTGACGTTGAGGACTTGAAGAATGATATAAATGAAGATTGGCAACACCAAGAAGATAAAGTAAGCTTCACAAGGCATTCAGCTTTGGAGAATCAAAGTGGAGAAATCAGGAGGTCTAGGTCGAGTGGACGAGCATTTCCTCCACCAATTTCGTGCATAGGCAAGAGTGGAAAACCATGGGTTTCCTTCAAGTCTTACCGGCATGATGGGAGGTTTGTGCTCAAACAAATACGAATCCCCAGCCAGGAATTTTTACATGCGTATAGAGAAGACGGGCGACTAAAGCTGCATCTTGTGCAGCCAAGAGACGAAATTCTAGAGGAAGAAGATGAGGATGAGGAGGTTGGAGAAGAAGAAAATGAAGAGAACTATACAGAAGCCGACGAGGAACATGAGGATGAAGAAACAGGTAACAAAAATGACAAAGTTGATGATGGCTGAAAAGACTGACTGTATTATAAACAAGTATTCTTTTATTGCTGCTTAAAAAATCTTCAGCTCCTCTTTCTTTCACCAGTATCAATTATGTAGAGGAAAAGGAATACAATCTTGACAGTTTATTATAATTTTCCTTTTTATTTCTTCGTCTCTCATCCACAACACACACACACCCCTCTTTGCCTCTTTTTCTTCCTTCTTCTCGCTCCGCCCCGATTTTTTTCCAAATTCTAGTATATTTTGCATTCAGAGCACGAAGCATGGAAAGGAGCACATAATATTTGAGATTAATGATAATTAGTACTAAGCAATTTTCATTTTAATCTCTCCGAGAGATTCACCAAGCTCATTTCCTTTATTTGGCTATCTCATATTAGTATATAATGATCCACTCACAATATATTTTAATTCTGGTCCTACATGCAGAATTGCAGACACTACATGTGATACTAAAATTTCATCCCTGCAAGACAAAGCGACATGGATCTTAAACCTACCACTGGAAAAGCCTAGGAAAAATGTACATGATGAACTTTTCCTAATATTCAACAAAATAAAAACTGGGCAACATCTACATCAAATACTTTTAAAGAGGGAACCTTGTGACCGTGCAACCCAGAATCTAAAATTCCAACTAGTTGGGACAGACTAATCAAAACTGTACCATATTCTTGGGTAAGTGGTATTTACATACGAACATTAATCTGGTGTTCACAATGGCTAGCAATTGACAGAAAGACAAAATTTACAGGACCGATACTGTCGAGGCAAAGAATCTAGTACGCAAACAGGACAGAAATGTTAAAGTTCCGTAACCACAAAAGCTGGAAGGAAAAACGATGACATTGACTAAATAAAGCAACAGTTGAGAGCTCCAAGTTGCATATGACATCATAATGAACAGAAACGATTAATATCAACTAGCAATAAAGACATTGTGGAAGAATAAAAAGCATTCCAAATTGAAATTCGTCAGGGCTTTTTGCGAAGCTACAAAGAAGAAACAAATCATGCCTCCAGGACTACCCATGATATATGGTATGATGACAGACCAAAAAGACACCTTTAAGCTTTAACTTCAGAGCATGTGATACTACCATCAACAATGTATGTACGTGTCATGTCCATTATTTTTATTTATTTATTTAGAAATAATCATTCCAGTCATCATTAGACTAATCCTTGAGCCGTTGAAATGGAAACAACATTGAAGAGGCAAGCTTTGAGAATAAGAAATTTGGATTGAAGCCAAAGTTTAGGAATAATGATGTATTTTGCAATTGATTTTGGAAAAAGTTCTAAGTATAAAATTTTCTTCTAATTAGTTTTAGGCCCAGAAAATCTACATTCTAAAAATCTAATATTCGTTGAACCACAAAATTTTTTCCTAAGTTTTATGCAAAAAAATTATTGACAATAATAATGCCAACCTAGCCCTTAATAGAACTCCTAGAAACCTTCTAAGAATACACTTTCGAACTAACAAATAAATCAGGTGTAGAAGCCCTTACAAAAAGTTTGACAATTATTGCCATAGCCAAAACAGAAGGTAAAGCACATTAGAAAGGGGCATCTTATCTCCCAAATATATTTTACAGGCCCCATAAGAAATTAATTATGGTCCAATTAGATTCTTTGTATCAATCTTCTTCAACATGGAAGTCATTGAAAGGTAATAGGCTGGACACATGGCATGACACAGATCCCAAATGTAAAAGTAGCTAAAGACTTGTTTCTATCCTACCCCATGCCCATATGGACTGCAATGAATCACTCATGTCATGAATGAAGCAAAATATATATCTAAGGCTTTTGATACTGCACAACATCTCTGCCAATAGCTGGAGATTGATTGCCAAGTAGGTGGGATTACCTCCGAGAAGGGATACATCCTAAAGCTTATCAATCTAATTGTCTACAATTATTTATGCAATCTTTTCAGTCTTGAAAGCTGGTCACAACTTATTAGCTACTAGTGCACAGCCATTGATGCTGTACTCTTAAGTAGAAAATTCCAAGAGAAGGGCATCTGAACAGAATCATTACTAACACAAGTAAACATGAACTGTGATATTATGCATTATAAATATGCTCCAACCCAAAGTACTGAACAAGAATGACAACAATTGAGCCTTAATTCCCAACTAATTGGAGCCAGCTATGTGAATCCTTCATTTCCGTTCCGCTATCCATAACCAAGTTCACAAAATGATTTATATTAGGGTTTAATTATTTTTATGCTGGCTGTCAACCCAACTTGGGCATGGAACTGGCTATGCTTTGCTAAGCACATGCAGGCGAAGTTAATCCATGACACTCCAAAATAGAAAATAAAATAAGAACAAATAAATCCACGAAGGCAAAGCAACTCAATGAAAATGTCCTATAGCTTCAACAGACACTCACAAACAGAATATTGGGACGCCAATTAATGAAATCAACAAGGATCAGCTGGACAAAAGTAAGAACGACAAACTTTTGGGACCACATGTTTATCATCCACAGTACCATCCAAAACTATGGCATTGGCGTGTAATTAACATAGACAATCTTGCAAGAAAGGATCCTATATTGGATAGAGTAGGACCATAGTACTGCAGTACAAGATAGTTATCAAGTTATAGTGCTACTTCGTTCATTTAGAATTGAAGGCAAAAAGGAAAATGACAGAAGGAACATTAAAAAAATAAAAAAGGAAAGAAAGAATAAGTGCAAAGAGATAAGGAACAGTGCTTTGTAGACCACAAAACAGGCCTGCTGTACAAATTAAAAGTGTCCAAATAATTGACTCTTCGATCTTACTCCATACATATATGAACTTCTCTTTCCTCATGTTGTAGATAATTTAAGGTAGGGTAGGTATTTTAGAGAGTTCACTGGTTACCTCTACCACAAAGTAAGGTTGGAATAAGCATCAGAAAACTACAGTGAATGATAAGTGCCATCTAATGTCAAAAGAACCTTGTACAACTCTGGACGTCGATCACGGAATATCCCCCAACTATGTCTCTTGTATTTGATTTTATCCAGATCAAACTTAGCAACAAGCACAGCTTCCTCTTTGTCATCAGCAGCAGCAACAATTTCCCCATTTGGTCCTGCACATCAAATTAAGTTCAATATACTCGGCAATTGCATGTCCATTGTTCACTTACTCAGTAACACAGCATAAACTAACATAATAATATAAATTTACAATAACCAAAAACCAAGGATACCTGCTATGAATGAATTCCCATAAAATGTGATGTTGCTATCTCCATGCTCTGTCTGGATTACTTCCTGCCCAATGCGATTTGAAGCTACTAGAGGTACCTGAATTCGTAAAAGACTACATTAATCCCCCCTCCATGGTGGTAACAAAACAAAAGATCAAATTGGAAATATCACATACAAAGATGCTAACAAATGATGTTAAGCCTCAATTACCACCAGAAACACACTTCATTAACTTTCCATTTTAAATGCCATTGTTTCATGATTAACATTCATTCACAATTCACAAATGTAAATTTTTTCCTCTAAATAGTATCAATCTGTGATTTTTATTTTATTTTTTTTATTTTGGCTGCTACATATTGTCCTCCTTCACAAAAGGGCTGGAAATCAAGGAAAAGTTAATATACGAATTTTTTAAATTGCAGTGAGTGGTAATAAACTTGTGATTTGAATTTCTACCATCAAAGTACCCAAAATGGAAAAAAGGAAATGAGAAAACGATCTTTGATTTAAAGACACAAGAAAACAATCTTTAATTTAAGGACACAGCAAACCAGTCCTCACTACTGTTTTAACAACTAGAAAGGATGGAGAAAATGTAATCAAGCTAATGATTCCAAGAAGATGCATGGAGTTGAATAAGTTGCAGTCTAACATTAAACAAGAACTGATAAAAGTTATAGATCGCCAGGAACAGTACAGTTGCTTACCAGATTAGCCCCAGCATGCCCTTGCATCACGCGCTTCCAGTGATCACGAGAATCAAGCCCTTCATCTTGAGGTTCAGAACCAATAGCTGTAGGGTACAATAATATCTCTGCACCCTGTAGAACCATAGCTCGCGCTGCCTCAGGAAACCATTGATCCCAGCATATTGCTGATATAAAATCAGAAACAATTAAAAAAGAAAATGAGGACTTGCTCATTCACAGTTAAATTGCTTTAAGTAAATTATAAAAATAGACATAGTGATTAAAATAGGTAACCTAGTCCAGACAACAAGTATGAGCTTAGTCCAGAATACAAGCATGGTTAAGACCAAAATGACCAGAGACTAAAATTTCTAAAAGCAGAAAAGTGAGGAAAGTTGATAGAGGTGGAATGCTTCTTACCAACTCCAATTTTTGCAAATTTAGTTTGGAAAACCTGTTTTAAAATGACGTAAGTAAGAAACTATTCAATAAAATCAATATCAATTCATATAGGTTTCAGAAAGTACAGAATTTAGATAGACACATGTACAAACTGACCTTGAAACCAGTGTCGCCAGGATTGAAGTAGAACTTTTCCTGGTAACCTGAATTCAAAAGAAAAATAGTCGTGAAGAAACTGCAGAGGTTCAAGTTCTGAAATATTCAGCTTACCACACACCTGGTCCATCAGGAATATGAGATTTCCGATAGAGCCCAAGGTCAGTTCCATCAGCATCGATTATCGCTATGGAATTGTAATGGGCATTGTTTGCCTCTTCAAAGAAACTGACCGGTATAACCACACCCAGTTCTTTTGCCAGTTTTTGCATCCTGCAAATTAGACATACAAAACGAATAAGTTGAAATAAGAACAGTATAAGCGAAGGCTTAACCTTTCCCGCCTCTAATACACAATCAGCACTAATATTAATTAATAAAGTTTGCGGGAAACTCCAGAAGCTAAGGTGGTAATAAGGCTGGGTCAATTAGGGTCTGGATTATATTGAATTTTGGTCATTTGAAACTGAACCCTAACAATTAAGTTTCAGGATAGTCTTGGGTCAACAAGAAGTCAACTTTTGGGAATTTATTTTAGGTCATTTGTGTTACTAAGGTTATCTTTAGCAATTATTTGGGGGTTTTTCTTTGCTAATTGTTCTTCTCCGTTGTGTGAATATTTTAGATTATTCTTTTGCAATGTTTTCAACTTAAAATTGAAGTCTTCAGATTATCTGGAATGCTCTGGTCATAAATCACATAAATCAAAATTTTCTGATCATATTACGTTCAAGTAATTGTCATTTTCAATATAGAGTATGTTTAGATTGGACTGACTTTTTTATTAAATGCAGATCAGTATCAGGTCAAAAATTGAATGCTCTACTAGAAATTGATCATGTTTTAATACTTTTACCTCAAAATTGTAGGGTGGCCCTTGTAAGGCTTTGCTCGCTGAAAGAAATCTTCTCTTTGTGCTTGACAGAAGTAATATCCCTCAAATAGTTCCTGAGCATGAAGGGCATAAGGTTAAAAGCTAAACTTGCCAGAGAAAGTAGTATTGCCCTCACACTGTTAAGTCTCTATTACTATTAGCAAGACGATATGATCACATAATTTATCTTGAAGGGAGCAAAATGATGTCCTGCCTCTCCATCTAAACCTCCCTCACCTCTTCAGGACAAATAAAGTCATTTCATATTTTCATTGTCAATTTCCAATATTAGATCGAGTTACAAAAGTGGAGAAATATTATTATTGAAGGTCAGCAGCATTTAAATAAGTGTCTTTCTTCTACAGGAACATGAAAAACACAGTCCAATAACTGTCAAATCAAGTCTCTCTTCACTTCTAATCTGTGATACTGCCATAATGTATAACTGGATATACAAGGGAGCAAGGGGTCTCAGCTCTCCTTGCCACACACACACACACACACACACACACACACTTTTCCTACTTCAAAGTACCTTTAATTTCCCAAAATGCCAGATTTTAAAGACTATACTAGGTAAAAGTGGATATCTTTCACACACACACACACACATAAGGGAAATGTAAACCTACTTCAAAGTACCTTTAATTTCCCAAAATGCCAGATTTTAAAGACTATACTAGGTAAAAGTGAATGTCTTTTACACACACACACACACACACACACATATAAGGGAAATGTAAACCTACTCCAAAGTACCTTTAATTGCACAAAATGCCAGATTTTAAAGACTATACTAGGTAAAAGTGGATGTCTTTCACACACACACACACACACACACACACACACACACACACATAAGGGAAATGTAAACCTACTTCAAAGTACCTTTAATTTCCCAAAATCCCAGATTTTAAAGACTATACTAGGTAAAAGTGGATGACTTTTGCTTCCAATTAAAAGAAACTGTTTTCAAACATCAAGATGGGAAAACAGGAGAGTGCTTTGCTTTATAGCTTAGAGTTGTGAGCACACACTTGATAGCTTAAGATAGATCCCAGACAATCAAACCTTAACTTCTTACCCACTAAAATACAGCTGGAATATTCTAGTTTGTCAAGTTGGTCCTCTTCACATGATAAATAATCGTTTTCCTTCTCATCCTATTAACAAACTGGCATAACAGGTTCTTTCTTCATTTTTCTTAACATCCAATTAACATAATGGCAAAGAGATAGGTTCTTTCTTCTTCCTCCTGTTGCAAGTATCAATCATTGTCCATAAGCTCATCTCGTTCATTCCCCAAGCGCCATATATAGCACAAAGGTATTAGCTTGATTCCTCAGCCCAATCAAAGAAAATGCTGCCAACCCAAAACAACACCTCTCTCTCTCTCTCTCCAAAAACCCCTCTTCACAAGTTATTGACAATGGAGTAGCTTGAAAGAATTATTCAGCATGGTACATTAAATAAATTGTCCCATACACCATACTATTAAGAATGACCCCAAGTATTTTAAATTCCACAAGCATATACCTGAATAAGAATGATGTTTGCCCCTTTCCCATGAGAAGCTCTAACTAACCTGTCAAAGGAGAGGGCTACTTATTAATAAAAAATATAATAACACAGATAAAATGGAAAGTCATAAGACCTAGGGAATTAAATTGCATTGAATCTGAAAGGTTTGAAACAGAGAAGTAAGGAGAACAGCACCACAAATAATGGAAAAAGAATAATTATAATACTTCATGATGGCAAACAATACAGTAAAAAAACACCAAATGAACACGATGTAAGAGTTAACAGCAATAGGAAGAGCATAGGAAAAGTATATTTGCTAAGCATCTATCCATATGGTAAATGCACAAAGTATGTGAAGTAAAGTCGAAGGCATTCAACTTCTAAATACTTGAGTTTGATAATCATTGGTGACTAATCCCTCAGCCTTGACTGTTAACCCAGAATTTAAGCACAAAAAAAAAAAAATGGCGAGATTTTTTTCCAACCCCTATTAAGATGTGTTGCAGATTCAATCACCCATGTGAGTTCTAGCATATGATGCAACAGAAAGTATCAAGATATGAACATCAATTTTGCAAGCAGCAAGTTTACATTTAAACAGCAGGTATATAAGATGTCAACAAGTTTTTACACTGAAAATTGAAAGGAAGCCGAAGCAAATTACAAAGGCCGCTAATTCACATTCCATAGTCAAGGCACACAGATGTAAGCAAAAGCAAGAGAATAAACAATGTTAAGAAGGTGGGGAAAATAACACCTGGTAGCAGCATTTGAATTTGAAGAGCTAATATTATGTGAAAGAATGAATTATTACATTGAGCCATTAAAGCAAATTAAAATACATTGAGAAAAATCAAGCTTTGCAGTCAACGGACTAAGCAGTGAAAGATAGAACCTTAATGGTCTAGCCACTTAGACTTGGCCATAGAAGTAGAGCTTTTAAAGAGACCAGAGGCTTAAACAGTGTCATGGCTTAGCTAAATTCAATATTTCTCCCACCAAATGGAGACACCATAACAAATTGATACTGCCCGGTGTGATTCAAACAAATTTTGAATTTTCCTTTATCAATTTGGATGAATAAGCAGTTTTGTCTTAAGGCTAGATTGGTGTAATTGGATTTTTCATAAATTTATGTTAGTTCTATGGAGTTTAAAATCAGCCATTAAATTACAGCACAAAAAATATATGAAATGCAAAGGGAAGGAATCGACCTTTCGGCGGTGTCAACATTGGTGGTGATGTCATCAGTGCAAGCGAATTGCAAAGCGGAGACCACTACTTCTCTTCCTTTTTCTTTCTCCATCTGATGATTGATTGCTTAAAGGCGCAAAATTCTTTTTATATCAGTGGATCAGAGCCAGAGGCTAGGGCGGTGATAGTAGCGGTGGCCGCTGGTCGATTAAGAAGGATGAGCAGCTACAGAAAGTTGAGGACTTTCTTTCGCCCGCTGTCCTTACTCGGAATTGATACTATCAGTCGTCTATTGCCGTTGCCTAATTTTCCAGCCGTTCAGGTCAAATGAGGAAACAGCTTGGATGCCTGTCTTAACGTAATAACTTGGTTATGGTTCGGGAAGTAATTATTAAAGCATAAACAATTTCAAATATGTCCATGTAACTGAAATTTATATTGAAGTTATATGGCTTCTTTAAATTATATAAATATAAATTTATTTTCAAAAAAATTATATTAATAATAAATTCGATGTTAAGTAATTAAATACGTAGTAACTAAAATAAAGAAATAAAGAAATAAAATTAGGGTAATACTTGTTTATTATATCTTTTATTCTAATATTTCTACCTTTCTTTCTTCTTCTTTTTTTAATAGAAGAGGATATATTAAAAATCACATTACAATATTCCTGAGATAGGCAATCACCAGATGTCATGAAACAACAAGCCAAGAACCCCTTGAGGACCCTAGTTCAGCACATGAAAGCCAAAAGGAAGATTAGCTCCACAGTGTGCAATCCAGTCAGCAAACATATTCCCCTCCATGTGTACGTGAGCCACTATAACTACCCAACTGCGAGCCAACAACTCCTTTATATTCCAAACCAGGTTAGCTAAATAAAGAGGGGAGAAACATTACTATTCACCAAAGACATAACCTGCTGATTATCCACTTAAACAAAGAGTTTCCGAATATTACAGTCCCAGGCCATAGAAAAACCAAAGCATAAACCCCGTAATTCTGCAGCAAGAATAGAGCATTGACACAATTTCTTGCATAAACTTTTATCCAGTTACTAGCTATATCATGGATCAAACCTCCTGCCGATGTAGAGTTGTAGGCTGGATAAAAGATCCATCACACTTCAACTTGTGCAAACCAGCCTCAGGTGGCCTCCATGCAATCAGTTTTTCCTCCCTCACCGGCTTCCTACTAGAGTTAAAATCAAGGCATTCCTTCGACATTACCTTAGCAAAAGAGACTACTGTACTTGCCTGGTCATTGGGCCTGCTAAAGAACTCATTAAAGATAACTCGATTCCTCCATTTCCACAAAATCCAAACTCCAAACCCAAAAATGATGGTCCATTCCACATCATGAATAGGGACAGCACCGTAAGTTAAATCCTACCAAAGTTGAAGCCTCAGCTATATCAAAAAATTGTTGTTGTATCGTAGGAGGTAATAGTGACTGCTAGAAAGCCTTAGACACAACGCAGTCACGTAAAACATGCAGAGTAGACTCCTCCTCTACTAAACAGGTTGGACACATATTAGAAGTGGTCAGATGTCGATGAACTTGTTCTGCATTTGTCAGAAGCCGCTGCTGAGCAGCCAACCACAAGAAGGTTCTTATGCGTTTAGGACCCCTTCAATACCAAATCTCCCTCCATATGGCCTCCTTAGCAACCGACTGTTGACAATTCATCGCGATATATGCTGACTTAACTATGAACTAACCACTAGCCGAAAAGCCCCAGTAACAAGAGTCATTTGTGTCCAGCAGCAAATATTAGCAATACCCGCTATTTTCTAAAGAATCATGAATGAGAGCAAATGCGAGATCAAACTCCATTTCCACCTGCCATTACCCTCAACAAACTCCTTCAAAGGCTGATTAAGCTCTACAAGATCAATTGGAATATTAGCAACCGTCCAGAGAGGAGGAGCAGCGGGAATCCATTGGTCCAGCCAAAACTTAATAGTCTCACCATTACCCATGGACCAATAAAGGCCAGTACACAGCAAAGGCCACACCCGGACTATACTTTTCCATAGCTAGGAGGAGCTAGCGTTAGCCTTCATAGTAGGAACAAGAGAATTATCTCTGATATACTTTTGCCCTTAAGATTCGGACCTATAGAGCATCTGACTTAGTAATAACACGCCAAGCCAACTTTAAGATGAAGGCATCATTAAAATTATTCACCTTCTGAACTGAGGCCATCGCAAACTCAGGACAAGCCTGCATAATAACCTACATTTGACGTTTGGAAGATTTAGCAAAAAGAAAGAGGTTGTCGGCACAGAATAGGTGAGTAAGAGCCAAGCCATTACGACTCAGGCAAATTGGCTTCCACAACTTATTCATAATGGCAGCACTGATACCATGAGCTAGCCACTCCATACACAGGACAAAAATATATGAGGACAACGCGTCACCTTGACGGACACCCACGAGAGAGCTTAAAGTACTCAGATTGTGTGCCATTCCATGAGACACTAAGCGAAGACGACGTGACGCATCGCATAATCACATCAATAAACAAATCTGGAAGCCCATATTATGAAGAGTTTGATCAATAAAGCTCCATCCCAGATGATCGTAAGCCTTTTCCAAATTAATCTTAATAGCCATCGGACGCTTACCATTTCTTTTCGCTTTCATGGAATGCACCACTTCTTGTGCTATAACCACGTTATTTGAAATATTTCTACCCACCACAAAACTGACTTTTTGAGGGACAACCAACTTCTTCATAAGCAGTTTGAGGCAATTTGTTGACCAGGATTTCAGCATCAGGCTTTAAGAAATTCCACTACGGTTCCAACGGCAGTAGAATCAGCTTTATCGAACGTTGTTTAGGCCTTGAACGGACTCCAGGAAGCCCGAAAACCCAGAAACCAAAGGTGAGGGGCATCCTAGTGATTAGCCGCTGGCCGGAGTCAATCAGACTGCAGCTAAGACCCTCCGTCGGCTCTAGAAAATAGATCTCCAGCGCCAATTAAGGGGTGGCCGGCACCGACCAGGCCGGCTCAACCAGCCCCCTTTGCCTATAAAAGGCACACTCTCCCCCTCATTTCCACACCTCTTATTGCTTGATTGATCACTTCTCAAACATCAACAACTCTAATTCTCACTTTTGCGATTCTACTACCATAAAGCTCGACTTTGCTCATCTTCCATAGTTGAGTTTAAAGTCTGACTTGGCTCTCAAAAGTCGTCATTTTCGACTTTCAATCACCCTTTGACCTTCTTTAGACCAAAGCTACTAGTTAGGTGATTCATTATTAATTAAATCTAACGATTGATTAATAATTTATCATTTAATAATATTATATAAGACTATAATACGGGTCCTCGTGCCCAACCTTACCTTATATTTAGAGAAAGCCTCAACATCCTTGGTCAACAACTCACCGTGGAGCTCCGATCCAACCACGTCACAAGCTCGAGGGTATAATCACTCAAACTCAGACTTTATCAATTAAGCTCAATCCGTCCGACAAATTATCAACTACTAAGCCTAGTTCGTCCGGCATTATGCATGCTTTAAGCCCGGTCTGTGCGGCAAAATCTCAAAATCAATTTTAAAAGCTAAGCTCAAAATCAACTGGCACACCAATAAGTCCACTCTAAGAGTGGCTCCTTCAAAGCTCTACCATCTTGATTGATGGTAGAACTTCGTGCACCCTGATCCTCATACAAATGAGGTACGAAGGCATACCTATGGATTTCAACTTAGGTAGCAGGCCCCGACGGAACTGATCGATCGGGACTTTGGGGAATGTGCTGCATGACCTAGAACACACTTGATAACAAGGCTAGAGTCGGACTCCTCTCTGAAATACACATATTTATTACATTTGATTACTTTTAATGCATTATATTACAAATATTGACATGCATTATCAGTATGTCCATGCATCGATAAATTGACATTCATGCAAAATAAATGATTTTGATTTTCAATTAAACCTGAACTCTTGATCCACACGAAAAGAAGCTGAAAATCTAGTCCCTAAACTCAATGATTTGAGGCTAGTGTATTTTATCCATTGTGGCACACTTAAGGAGTCAATCATGGGGTTTTTACCTTATATTTTTTTTTAAAACAAAAACAAATTAAGATGACGACTCTAAACACACCACACACAATCAAAGCACTCCAAAGAGCTAATCAGACATCACTTAAGTGCTAAACATAATCATAAAACTGATAAAATTGGTAATCAGATCAATTAATCAAACAACTAAGCCGCATGCAAGGCTAAACCTAAAACGAACCGAGAAGGAACCACAACAGGGTTCCGACCAGTCTTGTCGTTTTTAGTTTCTCTTTCGTGACGAACCAACCAGTGAGACCGTCCGGTCAGACTCTATCCTTCAGGTCTTTCCCACGACCCCCAAGAGGAGGCTCATAGGTTGGCGACTCTGCTGGGGACCTTAAACATTTTTCAAATTAAAAAATATAGTAAGTGGACTACCGAGTAAGCTTCAAACCTCTAGTGGGGGTTTAAATTGGAAATCACCTTGCATGCATACAGATGCATCATTTAGAATCTTTTCCCACCATTAGAATTAAGGAAACTAAGTTGCTATAATCACTTCAGGGCAATCTTCCTTAGAGTTGTCCCGGGTCGAGAAAGCAGGTCACTCATCCGGTGCACCTCCGTTCCTTACAGTAGGGTAAAGGGTTTGGCATACTAATTATTCTGTTTGATACGGCATGGTCAAATAACAAGGTATAAAGCAACTATAACATAGGACCCTCAAACTAATCCACCAAAAACATGTAATGACCCTAAATCTAATCCCTAAGATTATATGCACCCTTCATCATGAAACCATTTCGGCATAACATCCATGTATTCACACATTACATGTCATGGACCAAGAGTCTAACACCAATATAATGGTCAACGAAACACTAGTTCAGTAGGATAGGTTCAAGCCTTTTTTATATTTATTTACTGGTTTCTTTTTTGGTTTATGCATTTTTACCTTTGACTAATACAGAGAGTGACATAATAGAATAAAGGAGTTAATAAAAATGTGCTAACTACAACAACTGAAACTGAAACTGAAATAATAAGGCCCTCTACAACAATTATAAGAAAGGAAAATAAGAAGGTACAAAAAAGCCATGTTAATGTATTGAATTAAGATATTAATCAACCACTTATTGCTTAATTCATTATATTAACTAGCAAATTTGGCTATGTTCCTACTTAATTTTCTAGGTTAAAGATGAGTTTGGTGTTAGAATCTTTACTGAAATCGAAAGTATTTATGCAAGGGTTAGTGTTATTCCAAAAGGCTATGAAATTGAATTATTACTTTAATTTTATTTGCAATTATTTATTAGTGAGTTTGCATAATATTATGTTCATATGTGCTTCTCATTTTACAGATACCAAGAGCTAATTGAGTCTATTATGTTAGTGAAGCAAGAGCCACAATTGTTGCAGCGAAAAGAGTTCAGGGTCAAAGTTGGGAAAGAGAAAGGAGTCATCTTCATCACAAGGGAACATGGCCTTTGAGGGTAGGAATAAAATTGCAAATTAGAGTGTCCATGACATAGCCAACCAACTTCAGACGGAATTGAGCCAAATTGGGCTTCTACAAGCTCCAACTTATGGAAGCCAGGAGCATGAATGAACTTTTTTTTTTATTTAAATAGGATTTATTTATGATATAAATATTTTTTTGATTAATTCTTTTAGTATAGTATATCACAAAGTGATATATAAGTATAGGAAGAAAAGGTTAATAAAATTCTTTGATATTTATCACTATCGTTTTCAAAATACAAGTTTTTAGTTTATCAATTCAAATTTTGATTTTTTTTTTATTATTCATAGTTTTGAGAACCAAGTGTGGCATATTACAATATAATATTTTTTATAGCTTCAATGCAAATGTTACTAGTTTGATCAATAGTAGTTTATCTCAATTACAAAGGATCCAATTTTGATGGAATGCTTCTATAGAAGTTATTATTGTAGTAAGTCAATTGTAGAATTTAAGTATGCTCAAATTCTAATTTTAAGCTATGGGTCTTATTTTATCTTATGATTTTAAATTAATTTAAGATACTCATATGATATTTTCTTTATTTTTTTTTCTTTTTTCTCTTTTCTTCTTTCCTTCTTCATGAAGTTTCTATTCTTTTTCCTCTTCCATTTTCTTCTAAATTCTATGTTTTTTGTTCTTATTTTAGCTTTTAATTATAATCACATTGCTCTTTTCTTTTCATTTTAAATCTTAAATGATTTATGTTATGCATATATAAACAACATCGTGAATAAGATATATAGATAATCAATGTTTTCTTTTACATTAGATATGGAAGTTCAATAAATGTTGTTAAGATTTTTGAACCAGTAAGCTTTCTTTTCTTTGCTATAGAATATTTTATTTTAGTTACTGTTCATTTTCTTATACTTCACATTTTGACATAAAAGGTACAACAATGAGTTGTACAAGACCAGGTTGATTAGTTTTCACGAACCGCATCGCGCTTTCTGATTGTTCCTCACTTGAAGAAGATGCCACTAGCAGATGTTCTCATCTTAGCTAAAGATTTATACTTTCATGTATGACAAAGTTTTGGATGCATGTGTTTTGTGTGTAGGTGGATTTGCTATATAGATAATTTATGAATGTAACTATGATAAAAATGTTATTTCTATCTAAAATTCTTGATCTTGTATAGCAGGTGAAACACTTTCTTGTTTAAATTTTTTTCACTCATGAGTCTGACATGACTATTGGTGTTTTTTATCATTTGAATTTCAATTTGCCAATAGTTGTTTCTGGTTCCTAGCAATTGTCCCACAAATTGGTTCATGCCTATATTCACCAAATATAAAAAACAAAGTTCAAAGTTAAGTAATTTTAAATTGTTAAGGAAATGAGGACAAAGGTGATGATGGGATTTTGGGCATTTGCGATAATAGTTTTACTCATCAGTAGTGCGAAAACTGTGTATGAAATTACATGCGATGGAGCCTTAATAGCATTGCAGCCATGTCTTTCTTTCTTAGTCAACACTGATCCGTTCTCGGCTGCTTCTTGCTATTAGGCTATTGCGTCGAGGCCACCGCTAAAGAAATACGCCAATAGTTCTGTCAATGTTTCAAACAAGCCGGTCCAAGCTTAAATGCAAAAATAAGGCATTTTGTTTATTTTAACTATGTTGGGTTAATTTAACCTATAATGTATAAGTGGACCCCATAATTAATATTTTTTTATGCTTCAATTAAGTCTAATTCTAAAATCAGAGTATAATTAAAAGGAAAGATGCAATTTGGGCTGTGTAAAGGATAAAGGTCATTTCACGGTGAAAATAAAACCATTTGAAAAGGTGAGGGTGAAAAAAATAGTTTAGCCAAAATTAAGAGAATGTTAGATTGGTAAAAATTATCCTTATATAGCTTCTATGATTCAAGCTCGACCATGAAGATCGGCAATAGAGATAGCAATTACGACTGCACCAACGACAAAGGTGACAATACAAATGATGATCCATGACAACAACAATAGCTAACAATAGCAACAACAATAACGACAATCAACAATGGTGACGGCAGTGACAAGGACAACAACAAGGACAACAAAATTGTAAAATAGTAAATGAATAACAAAAATGACATTGTTTTAATATTTAAGCTCAAACTGACATTTTTTTAAAAAGAAGTTTCAAAATATGATTTTTATTACAATAGCCCATAAATTTTTCAAGAAATCGAATCATGGGCTAAAATTTGTGAAGGCCCAACACATCTAAGCATGTGTGTGTGTGGGAATATCGAGAATAATGAGATTTTCGATAGCGCCCTCAATGCAATTTAGAATATCCTAAAATAACTTTAATCACAGTCAATTAGAAAATTACTATTTATTATTTGACTGAATATATTTATAAAAATTATTTTTAAGCCAATCATATATGATCTGATTGTCTTCTCACTTATGTGAGGAGTAAGAGGTCAAAAATTTGAATCCTCTGAACCACAAGTGTTTTCACCAATTTAATGAGTGGAGGGTAATTTCTTATAGTCTACAGTATTATTTCAATCCATCAAGCCTCCAAATGAATAAAAAAATTATTTTTTAAATAAATACATATTAATAATTAATTATTTTAAAATTTTAAGTTTTATCTTTACTAAATTTATTTTTTAATAAATATATATGATAATGAGCATTTTGAATTTTTTTTATATTTTATTTTTTGAATATTTAATTCTCTTAGCATATAGATAAAAAAAGAAAAAATATATTTTTCATTAATATTTTTTTTTTGGATTTGATTGCATATATTTTTTAAAAAATAAATTTTCAAATAGAATATATAATATTTTATTTAGGAGAGAGAAAAAAAAGAAAAAATTTTATTATTTTTCTTAATATTTTTTTTTTTATATTTGTAAGATTTGATTGGATACATTTTTAAAAAGTAAATTTACAAATGCAATTTATAAAATTAAACTTGAGATGGTAAACAGTTGAAATTTTTAATTTAAAAAATATATTATATTTATTAATATATTTATATATCTAAATATATTGAAATTTTTTTTGTTAGGTGAGTTATGAAAGATTTTATTCTTAATAATAATTTTTTATTTTCTTTTTCGCTATTGAACAATTTATAACTAGTATCATTTTAATTTATTAAAAGATTTATATCTCTTTTACAATAAATAGATGATCTATTGATGATTAAGTATTTTCAATTTTCTTGATATTTTTTCTCTTCTTCTATCTTAAATCCGTTAAACTTAAAAGAAAATAATATTTAGAAAATTGAAAAAAAAATAGAATTATACATTTCTATTCGACTCACTTTTTGGAGATTTCAAGAATTTGTATATATATATATGTATATATTCCTTTCTCTGATACATTGGATAAGTAATACTGTGATTATAACCAAAGTGATTTCCATTATCAATTCAAATCATCTTCTCATTTCTTTTTTTTTACCTACCAGTGAAAAATAATTTATTAGTTTTTTTCATTTTAATTGTTTATAGATATTGATTTGAAGGTAGGGGATTGGAGATTGAATGATGAGAGACTAAAGAATTAGATTTAGGGATTAAGTTAAACTTTATTTTAAAACTATTTTATTATATAAAAATAGAGTTAAGTACATAAGAAGTAGCATTGCTAGTAGTTTGTACAACAAAGTATTTATTTTAATCTAAACAAAACTTATTCTTTAATATTATACAGATAAAAAATGAGTATATAAGCATAGTCAACATACAACGCAGTCATACAAAATACTAGTATATCTAAAGGGCATGAGGGATTTACTGTTGCCATAACAGTATATTTACCACCCGACCATTTTTTTATTGCTTATTTACACTAAAACATGTTTTCTCCTCCCTTTGATTTCTCTAAAGGGCATGAGGGGTTATTACCATTGCCATAACAGTATATTTACATCCTTTTTTTTTATTGTTTATTTACATTAAAATGTATTCTTCTCCCTCTTTCGATTTCTCTAATATTCCTTTCTTTATTGAAAATAGTGGTGCATGACGACCAAGATGGACCAAAATTTTGTGTTTGAAATTGTGGTTGCTACTGTTTCATATGGGAAGTTAATACATCAAGGCATTTTACTCATTTCTCTTATTTTTACCCACCTAAAGTTGTTCTCTACTCCATATTCGAGTTTCAGATTTTAATCTCTTTTCCTCTCTATTCAAGCTGTTTTATTATGATTTTTCAATGGATTTTTCTTTGTTCTTGTTTTTGTTGTTGGTCTTCAACAATTTTCAAATGTTATACAAATAAAATTAATTCTAATTGTCCATCTTCTTTCTCTATCATTTATTTAGTGTTGTTCAAATCTATTGATGAATCAATCTTGGATTATCAACATCTTCATATTCAACACTCTCTAATTATTCTCTCTTCTATGATGTTTCTTTCATTTTATTAATCTTTTTGTTCAACTAATTATCTGTAATTCAGTTTTTTTTATTTTGATTTTAGGAAAATTTCAAATTTGAATTAAAATTAAAATTTGATTTGTATATTTTATCTTCATGTAGTTTTGTTTATTTTCTTTGCAATTTGTTTCAATTGATTATCTACAATTTTTGTTTTATTTTTTGAACTCCAGTCAAACCTACATACATTCATAGTAATGTTCACTTCTGAAAATAGTAATTGTGTATCTTTTGGAAAACAATCTTGATGAAATCCATAGCACTATTATTTATCCACCAAATTTAAAGGCAATAAAGATTTTGCATATTAAATAATTGGGCTTAATTTCACTTGACATCCTAAACTGTAGCACCTATCCCAATTCTTCAAATTCAATTCGTCTCATAAAAATTTTTGAACAACTATTGATGTAACAAAAAAGTTCATTTGCCTGTTGAATTGATTTTTCTGGCAATCTGAATTCCACATGGATGACACATGATATTATTTAATCATAAAAATTTAGCACATTAGTTTTTACCTACTCTCTCATCCCTTTCCTTTTCTCTCTCATCTCAACCCTAAAAATCTCAAAGTATCTCTCATCCATTTCTCTCTTTCTTCACCTCCTCCACCACCACCATCACTGTAAAAAAAAAAAAAAAATTTATCTATCATCTTTCTTTAATCGATAGTGAGGAATAAGAATATGATGTTCACCCAATTGATTAGTTGTCTTAAGATGATCGTCGTTGTTGGTGTGTTTGGAAGAAAGCAACTTCATGATAATACTGGCCTCAAAAGAATCGAACAAAATCAATTTCATTATGCCGATGTGGAGGGGCTTTAGGATTGACTGTAGTGACGAGAGTAGAGAAGAATGAGGAGGTTTCACATTGTATGCTACATCTTTTTCTCTATTGTTGGTTTCTTGAGAATTTTCTTTTTTTTAAATGAATATTTTCAAAGCGTTTAATGTTTTCTCTTATCTTTTCTTTTGATTTTTGGCCTTTTCAGGTGCTTTTAAAAAAATAAATAAAATTGGATCGCGTTTATTTTCATCTCTTTTTATTTAGTTTGTTTATTTATTTATTTATTTTCTTTTTTTAGTTGATTTTACTTCTGTGTATTCGGATTTTGTTGGAGGTTTTTTTCCTAGTAAATATATGATATACGCATCTTCTTCTTGTTTTTTTAATGTACTATTTAAACTATGAAATGCTATACCTTTTATTTTTTTTTCATTTTTTATTTATTTAAAAGAAGATGGCTTGATTTTGAGATTTTTTCTTTACTTTGTTTCGTTTTCTTTGATGTTTTGGTATTTGTTTTTTCTTCTTTTTATATAAATCCATTTCTCCATGCCATCAGACTTACTTATGTGTATATTGTTCTTCCTGGGTATTTGGATTGAGAAATAGGATGGATTGAAGAATACTAGTGCTTTAGATTTTTTTTTCTTTTACAAATTTTAATTATATAGATGTCAAATAAAATTTTTGCTGGGTATTGAGTTTTGCCACAAACTGAGCAAATATGAATTTCTGAGAGATAATGAATAAATAAAGAAGGGAGAGAAAAAATTGACTAAGCATGATGTGGCATAACAAAATGTAAATAATTAATTAAATAATTTCATGTGTCATTCACATTGGATTTAGATTGCCAGAAAATCGATTTAATGGGCAAAGGAACTTTCTTGTTACATCAATACTTGTTTTAAGAATTTTTATAGGACGAATTGAATTCGAAAGACAACAATAGGATAGGTGCTACAGTTAAGGGGCGCCATATGAAATTAAGCCAAAATAATTGTATATATGTCAAAAGAGCATTATCATATCTATTATTAATCTTGCATTTGATGCACAGTCCATGTTCATGTTCATATATTGTTAATGTTATCATATCTTTTCCTATAGATAATATATCATTTACATAAGTTATTTTTAAACTCTCATTAATATCACCGATACATTGAATATATATAAATTCATCCTCCATGCTTCGCACGACGGTGTAATAATAATATTTTTCATTTTAAATGTAAGATATATATGTTGAGTAAATTATAGAAATTTATTTTTCTAGGAAAAAAGTGATTGGAATTATTATCATATATAAAGTCTTGTAGGTATTTAAAATAATTTAAATACTTAAATTTTTATTTTTATAGAGATTTATCTAATTGGAACTATATAATTAAAAAGACCTATTAAAACATAATAGTTAATTCATCATTGCATAAAACATATTTAAATCTTTTGAATTGCACATACTTAAATCTCTACAAAAATAAACAAAATAAAACTAAGCAAAGCAAAATATAAAATGAAAATGAAAATAAAATGAAAAAACAAAATGAACAACTCAAACAAAACAATAAAATACCACAATATTCTTCTTTTTATCGCTAATAAATTGAAGAAGTTAAAGTAAAAAATTAAGTTAAGCTTTCAACAATAGAAAGAAATTTTAAAATTCTATATAAAAAATGAAAAATAAAATAGTGAACAACCGAGAGAATCTTGAACTTTCTATTTATGTATGACGATATATAAATATTCAAATTCTCAATTAGCAAAAAAAAAAATACAAATTTTAAAAACTAAAACCACTAATTTCACATCAACCCAATTTTTTGAATTTACAAACAATAAATTGAATTTGAATATCTCAAATATTATGGACGTGAAAATATTCAACTTATCATGAGAAGAAAAACTAAATTATATCCTTATAATTTACTTAAAAATTGAAAATCATAATTAAACAAATCAAAAGAGAAATAAAAAAAAATACTATTCATCATCTTATCTTATCATTTTTAAACCATGTTTTATAAGGCGTATTATACAAATAATTAAGTAGCAAGTCTAATTGTACACAAAATAATTATAATTTTAATGTCTTTAATATAAGTTGCTTAGTGCTGTGAACTTATGAAGCATTTCAGCTCAATAATATAGATAATTTACTTGAAATTTTGAGTAAAATGTTAACAATGATAGTTATTCAAGATCAATGCTTCAAAATAAAACTGAAAACATGTCAAAGATATATCAATAACTAGTTTCATCACATCATAATTTATTCATTCAATTTGTTGTTTTATCTCATTTATTCCAAAGAAAACAATCATGAATCTAAAAGCTCAAATAAAAAGGATTACTTAAGTATAAAATAAACATAAATTTAATAAACAAAGATATGCTAAAATGGATTGACAAAACAAACCAAAATAAAAAAACACAATCTTAGTTATTTCCTAATAAAAATTATACAAAATTTTAAATTCCTAACTAAAATGGGACAAAACTTCTTATAGTATTTAATATAGTTATAATATTAAAAATTTGTAGTATTAAAATAATATAATTTTATAGTTACAATATAGTTAATATATTATAAACATATTATAAACTTATCAATGTACATATAAACAAGTATGGCCAATCCTATTCCAAAAATGTCATAGTTTTGATTTAGGAAATTAATATACTAATCAAAGAATTTATATTCAAATAGGAAAACTAATATAATCAATCAATCAATATACTAATCAAAGAATTTAGATTAACTAGAAATTGATATAACCAATCAGTTAATTAAATTACCTTTATTTGTTCAACCAATAAGATTAAAATCATTCAAAGTACTTTTATCAATAAATTTAGTTGCGCATTTTGCAACCCCAATGTTCCTATCTATTCCAACTTTTATTTATATTAGTTTTCTTTATGACGTGCGATGCATATTGACTATACTAGTTATATGCTTATTTTTTTATACTTGTTTAGCTTTTTTATTTATATAATTAAAATATAAATTTTTATTTAGATTACAATAAATATAGTGATTTTTATATATACACTAAAATAATTTTTTTTAATTATATGTTTTGCACTGTAATATCTCAAATTGATATATTTGTTTGTCCCTTTAAATATGAAATATGTCAATTATATTCTCTTCAACATATTGTTTTACACAGTTTTTATTATATGTTAGTTGTTTTTTTATCTTTTGTTTAAGTACCAAAATCATATAGCTTTTGTTTTATACTTTATAATTAACTTATATGTTTTGTTAATAAGTTTCACTATAATCTCTTTTTGTAAATTAGTTTTTTAAAATGTGCGTTGCACGTGGATACCCGTTATTTGCACTCGTTATATAATTTTTTTTTTGTTTATTTCAAAGGTTTATTATTTATATGACAAGATACTGAGAAAAAAATAAATAGATAGATTTGGTATTTTCTATTTAAATATCTACTATAACTTTACATATTTGTTTATGTTAAAAATAATGATATAAATTATTTTTTATAAATATTAGTTACAATTGTTTCCTTTACCCAGTCAATCTCTCCCATTTTGAAGAGTTGCTGTATTAATATGTGATTAAGCCTTTTTCAATAAATTGTTTCACTACAAAGTTGAAATCAGTATCGTTATTAATTTTAACAATTTTATCTTTTTAAGCTTATTGATAAAAATTTTAAACGTATTTTGTTACCTATTTGAAAACAAGACCTATTTGTAGACACTCTTTGTGTAAGTTGCATCATTCCTTTTTTTCTTATCTAACTTTACAATTGCTTTTGTTGTAGATATCGATATCCCTCTTGATAGTACCATATAGAGCTGTCTGTGTGAGAAAACATCCTATGGTAAATAGACACTCACGTTCGATCGTTTATTGTAACTGCAAAATAGAGATGAATTGAAAATTGCTTTCTCTTAAAATGGAATAGGTATCCTTCATTTTCTATAAGAGAGAGAGGTATTCTAGATAAGAATACTTGCTTCTCTAAGTGTTTTTCAACTGTTATTTTAGCACGAATTACATTAGCTTTCTGTACACTATTCCGGTTCCATTATACAGGTCATTTGAGGCATTTAAATTTCTTAAAAGTATTATTGGACAGGTGACTTTCAATTCAAGCTTGTGCAAAGGCAATTCATTTGGCAGCAGAGTGTTGAAACATTCCTCTTGGTAGTAGTTGCTTGTGTCATCTACTATTTCATCGAAACTGTTGTAGATCTTACTCTAGCCAAGGAATAACTCTATCATCTTCTTATTCATGCCATCGACATATTTGATTTTTGTTGCTAGTATTGCCCAACTTGTCATATACTAGCCAGAGTTCACATTCTCTTCCAGCACTGGGAATAATTCATCAATTGATCTCTTGCTGGTTTCATTATTATCATGCTTTACTACCATTGCTTCTAGTATAATTATATTTTCCTTATTGTTTGTCTGCTCTTCTCCATCACTAACTTGAAGCAAAAATCCTCCTAAATATCTATCTACCCTTGCTCTCATATTAGTCATCAAACGCAACACTTTCGTTACTCTCCAGATATAGGACTTCATAAGGCTCCCGCTTTCTATTTCTTGTCTTGTAGCTTTCGGCTCCACCGACGCGATCTATCTTTTTTTCATATTCTTATTTTTTTCTCTTTCGAAACTTTCTTCTCACTTAGTTACAGAAAAATCATTTTCTATCTTTAATCTTAAAAAGAATTTGTATTTTTTACCGATACACCTAATCAATCTCCTATAATATTCACTTTTTTCCTTGGCTTCTTTTTAAAATAATTAAACAAATACATTTTAATTATTTAAAAAATATAAGATTTATTGTAAATCGAAGAGATTATATATGTATACCTTATTCAATGACTCAATGAATTATCAACCCTACATTCAATTAATATTTTCACTTCATCAAACATGTTAGTTGTAATTTTTTCATTTGCAACTACTACATTGAAATTAACATTATACCTATTAAATAATTTAAAAGATATTACAAAATTATTCAAAAACATTTTATATCCAATTAAAAATATTACAACAACAAATCATTAATATTGTATAAAATATTTAGTTTCACATTAACAGACCTATTGATTTCGTCTTGTTTTTTCCTTGATATATTCTTTCACATTATTGAATGTATTGAACTCATATTGCAAGATTTATTTTGGAATTGATTTTTCTTACTCCTTTAACGTGATATATTTATTGAGGTTCAACTCTAATCTCTTGTGAACATTAGAATAAGAAACATAAACTGCTATAATACGTCTATTATTTATAAGATAAGTTTTCCCAACCTCTAAAAAATTTTTAAAATATTCTATTACTTTATTAAACATAGTAATTAAAATTTGAATTCCTTATAGAAAAAATTAATCATAATTAATAAAATAAAATATGATTCTTTCACAAAATTAATAATTAAATAAAATATTTACCTTAGAATCAAGAAACATTATCTTTCTTATCTTTCTAATGTTAGTTGATGACCGATAAGTTTTACAGGATTAATCTTAAGTACTAATAATATGAGGCTTCATTCTCTTTACCCTACTTTAAAAGTGTCGATTGAATCATTTTGTATAATTTCTGAAATAAAAAATTGAAAAATTTACCCTATTGCATCATTAAAAATATATAAAATAAAGTATGACAAAATAAAAAAACTATTTTATTGATTATGTAACGATAGTTAGAGAAATATATTTAATCATATTCTGTAAAAATTTTGTATATGTAATGATAGCTACAATAATTCACTAATAAATTGAATGCATTGGAACCTAGAGAAAAGATTAAGTATTAATTTTTCATTCCAATTAATACAGTGGAATATAGAGAAAATTCAAATCAACTTTTATTATTTTAAATCAAATTAAATTAATTTCACATTAACAAATTAAATTATTATAACCAGCTGAATAAAAAATGCTTGGATAAAATATCTTGATTATTATTATTATTATTATTTAACTTATTGAATACAATGTTTTATCAAGTAATAAATATATAAATCGATAAATTTATAACTTTAAACACAAATAAGGAGAATGTAACGAATACTAAATTATAAGAAATATAGATAACAATTATTCTATTAATTTATAAATATAAAAAGTTAACACTTATCACAAGAATAAGACATGATTGCAAACTTAATAATTTCAAATTAAAAATAACTTGAAATATTAATTATTGATAGTTAAAAGCAATAATTATTGATAGTTAAAAATAATTAAAACCATATATATATATATATATATATATATGGTATCGTAGAACAAATTTCCACTGAGAATGGTATTAAATGATAAATTTTCAATTAGAATCAGATTAAATTTATAATAATAGTAATAGGATTAGATTAAAATTAGAATATTAATAATTAGAATAGGAAAATAAACTTGGTATGAAATTTCAATATTAGCTGGGGTTTTCAATTAATTTAAATACATAATTTAATATTTATTAAATTATACATTTTTATTAAATAAGATTCCTAATCATAATAAAATTAAAAATTTTCTAATTAAAGTAAGATTAAATTATCTTTATTATAAATAAAATATCAATAAAATTAAAAGTTATCTCATAGTAATAATACTAAGTTATCATTAATAATTTTTTTTATCAATTAAAATATATAAGGACATTTTGAAGACCCAATGTTCCATCATTCGTACTTTTATATATTATAAAATTATAAATTACTAAATTATAAGAAATATAAATAAAAACTATTATATTAATTTATAAAAGGAGAGAGTTAATACTTACTATAAGAAGAAAATATGATAACAAATTTAATAATTTCAAATTAATAAAAATTTGAAGTAATAATTATTGATAGTCAAAAGAAATAAATTTTTAATAGTCAAAAGCAATTAAAATTAAACATTTATATATTAGTATGGTAGAACAAATTTCTAATTAATATTAATACAATAAAAATAATAAATTATAATTATAATTAAGGATTGGATTAAACTTTCTAATAAAATTTATATTCAAATAGAAATAAAAATATCAATAAAATTAAAAATTTTTTAATTAACAAATGACTAAATTATTCTCATCGTTAACAATTAAATTTAAAATTTATAAGGGCATTTTAGAATCCAAATGTTTCTCATATTTGTACTTTTATATATATATATATATATATATATAGATTATAAATAGATTTTTATTTATTTTTTATATGTCTAATATTTAAATAAATCTTCCTTTATAGCAATAATAATCAATTATTAATTATCTTAACTACTATTATGTTGAATTAAATATTAGTACATATAATTATCGTAATACTATTATATAACAATTTACAATTAAATTAATATTAGGATTCATAATTAATTTAATATTTTTATTTAGTTGATATTTATAATCAACTAATAAAATATTAATAAGATTAAAACTCTACTAATTAAAATTAATGACATTTTTAACTAACCAATAAAATTAAAAGTTTACAGGGATAGTTTAGGAAGCCAATGTCCCCCTTCGTACTTTTATATATATATATATATATATATATATATATATATATATATATATATATATTATAGATTACAGATATAGATAAATATATTTTAACAATAGAATAAAAAATTAATCTAATAAGTCAAATTAAATATTTATAAATAATAATGATTTTTACTTTTATTTTTTTAGCCAATCAAAATTAATATTTCATTTAAAAAAATTTATTAATAAAATAATATTTCTTGATAGAAAGAATATGGTTTGAATTAAACAAGATTTCAATTATACCGAATTTGACATGTTTAAAAATAATATTTTTATTTTTTAAAAAAATAAATTAGAATGAATTTATAATTAAAAAAATTTAACCATATCCTTTTGAAATCAAAATCTTAATTCTCTAGATATATTTATTTAAAATAAATTAAAAAAAAAATTTCAATAAAATTTACACATATTCATTTAAAATAATAATGTTAAAGATAATTATAATAATAAAAAATAAAAATAAAAATAAAAATAATAAGTTATTAATATTTTAAATTATTATTAGCAATTTATATAATAATATAGTAGAATTAAACATAATTGGACATAATAAAATAATAATAGTAAAATTTTAAAATTTTTAATTATCTATATGTATTAATCTACTAAAAGAATTTAAAAAAAATCCAATCAATATATATAATAAAATCTTTTAATTGGCTATGACTAAAGTTTTTAGAGTGTCTTAAATTTTATAAAAATAATATTGGAAATCTCATTATTACTCCTCCCTCCATCATTTCCACTTTTATAAATTATAATAATAAAAAATTAACTCAACTATAAGAAATCAATATTAATTATTATAATAATTAATATACTAATTATTATTTTAGAGTATCGTTTATAATTTTGATATTTTTTTTCTTTTCTTTTTGCTAAAGTCTATGAATTGTATAATTAATTTTATAGTTGCTTTCTTTTTTAAGAAAAATCTTTCGCCATGTTATATGGTTTGTTAATATAATTTTATATTATATATATATATATATATATATATATATATATATATATATATATATATATATATATATATATATATATATATTTCTAGTGAGTATTTTTTATTTTATATGAAACAATAAATATTATAATATATTTTTTAATAAATAATAATAAATAATATTTATTTTCTTTTAACATAAATTATTTATAGGAAACAATTATAATCAATCAATTAAAGATATATTAAAAAAATAATTTAATATATTATTTTCTTAAGAATAATATCTTTTTCTTTTTTAATCTCTCCTCTAAATAAAATATTATGTGTATTTTATTTGAAAATTTATTTTTTTTAAATATTCATAAAGAAATATACTTTTTTTATTTATCTCTAAAATAAAATATTTTAAATTATAATTAAAATCAAATCAAATATTTAAAAATTAAAATATAAAAATTTTCAAACATCTCCTTATCATATAATTTGAAAAAGATAAAAATTAATTTTTTGAAATAGTTAAAAATGATAATGTGTACAAATTATTTAGTAATAAAAAAGAAGATAGTAAATAAATAAAAAATTACTATTAAAAATAAATTTTTTTTCAGGATTTATATAATAAAAGAGTTTCAATAAGTATATATATATATATATATATAATATCATATTTTTTTTAAAACTAAAATTTTAAACTATTCTCCAATCTCACACAAGTATATTCATTTTATTTAAAATAAATTTTAAAAAGTAAAAAATTTAAAAATTTTGAAGGGCTTAATTATTTATATTTTATTTAAAAATTTATTTTTTTAAAAAAAACATATCAAATCAAAACACAAAAACATAAATAAAAAATATTAATAAATTTAATATATTTTTTCTTTTTTTTATCTTTCTCCTAAATAAAATATTATTTATATTATTTATATATTTTTTAAAAATGTATATACAATCAAATCATACAAATATAAAAAATATTAATAAAAAGTATTTTTCTTTTTTATTTCTATTTAAAATACAATATATTTGATTATAATACAAAATATTAATAAAATATTTAAAATATAAAATATAAAAATTTTCAAATGTCTTCTTACCATATATTATTAAAAATAAATTTTAAAAAATAAAATTTAACATTTTGAAAATAACAAAAAAGAAAACAAAACTAAAAAAATTATTATTAAAATTAAAATTTTTTTGGGAATTCACCCAACCCAAGAGATGAACATGCCAATATATATAAATATAAATATATTAATAAAATATTATACATATTTGTTAAATTAAAATTTTAAATTATTTGCCAATCCTGCAGACATATATATTTTCATTTTATTATATGTATTTTAATTAAAAATTTTAAAAAAAATATATTCAATCAAATTGTACAAATATAAAAGAAATATCAATATTAATAAAAGTAATATTTTTTTCTTTTTTTATCTCTTTTATAAATAAAATATTATATATATTCTTTTTAAAAATTTATTTTTAAAAACATATCAAATTAAATCATACAAATATAAATAACAAATATCAATAAAAATAATATACTTTTTATTTTATTTCTATTTGAAATAAAATATTTTAAATTATAATTAAAATCGAATTAAATATTTAAAAATAAATATAAAATTTTTTTAAATATCTCTTTATTATATATATTGATTGAAAATTAAAAATAAATTTAAAACAAGTAAAACTTAAAATTTTAAAATATTTAATTATTTATATGTAATGTTTTAATTTGCAATAACTAAAACTATTTTAGTATATTTTAAATTTTATTAAAAATACTATTAAAATCCCATTATACCCTTATTTTCACATATATAGTATAGATAGGTTACAGAAATTTAATCCCATCATTCCCATACTAAAATTTAACACAAAGTTTTAATAGAACTGGCTTCTAAAATATGGGATTTATATAATGAAAATGGCTAAATTTCCAATAATTTTCATTCCGAAGCTTCCAACCAAAGAAATGACGGTGTACAACTAACTCTCGGTTCAACTTCAAAAGTACAAGCATCTCAAGCAACAAAGACATTAAGCTGGGACTTATTTTCCTGATCAATCACGTCAAGGAACAAGGGATCAACGGTCACATGACTGTCCACGTGGACTTTAAACTTGTGGTCCCACCACAACACCTTGGCCGCTCCCACAATATCCACCGTAGCATCAAGCACCATTTCCCGTTTAGCTACGTCATAAAAAAACTTAGAGGCATGGTGAGCCAGCTGAAGCCCATCGAGCCGAGCCTGGAGCCGAAGCAACTTACAAGACCTTGGCGGCTGAGAGTCGGCCTCAACCTGAGCGGAGCCAAGGAGAGAGCCGTCGTAGAGGATGGACATGGTGGTGGAAGAGTAGTGAATGGAGGCGATATTAGGGTTGTTGACGTGTACGGTAAGGACTAACTCGGCGTCGAGGACAGGGAGGTTGAATTTGAAGGAAGTGAGATTGATTGAGATCAACTGGAAGACTGGGTCCTTGGGTTTCGCGTTAAACAGAGCTGTTACCGCCGTAGCCGATGCTGCTCCGACGAAAGCAGAGGACCAGCTCCATTTGACCTTTTTGCCCATGTATTTTGGAGGAAATCACACTCTCGTCTTGTATCTTCTTCTGTTTTGTTTCAGTTGCAGAGGCGAGAGGCACTAGAGCTAATAGATGATAGTCATTAGAGCGGGACCATCCTTGCTGTTAAATGACGGAAATGAAGTTGCTGTGGCGGTAACATATTGATATGCTTCTAGTTATTAAGAGGATGTTTTGGTATATTCACATGATATGACGGCTGTAGCAGGGGTCTGGACACCGACACAATACGGTTCAAGTTTTAAATAGTCATTATGATTGGTTTTTATGCTTACAAAGTATATATATTTGATGCAGTGTGGTTGACTGGTTGGTTCATCCATTGGGTTCGGTTTGAAATAATAATCGAATTAAATTTGAAGTGATGATTGGGAAAAAATTAAAATATTAAAAGTTTCAAATCATATTTAGCCTTTAACGGATTGGTTTGGCTTAACGGTTTGAAACAGTTTAAATGAATATATATTAAATTTTCTCATTTGTGTATTTAAAAAAAAAAAAAGATTAACACCGTGCAAAACATAGAAAATATATTAATATAAATTATTGAAGAAAGTCTCGAAAAAGAAGAAGTGACAGGAAACAATAGTTGAGATAACTGGAGAACTTAATATTTATTGATTTACTTCAGCAATATATATAATAAAGATGACAACTAATAGAAGCTAGAAAATAAGAATAATAACAAATCACTAATCACACTACTAACAGCCCTTGAAATTAGGACAACTATCCAGAAATAATTCAAACTATAATAAAATTAGAATTAATTAATTAACAATTACAATCAACATCCCCCCTTAATTCTGATTTGGAACTATCTTCATGCCAAGCATGTTCCTTAACTTGATGAACACATCGATCTTCAACTTAGTAAGTATATCCGCAATCTGATCTTCTAACCTACAATATTCCAATTTGATCAAGTTCTTTCCAACTTGGTCTCTCAGGAAGTGATATCGAATATCAATATGTTTACTTCTCCCATGAAAGACGGGATTCCTTGCCAAATTAATTGCAGAAACATTGTCAACATAAATCTTAATTGGACTTCCAAGGTTAATACCAATTTGACTCATTATATTACTGAGCCAAACTAATTGACAAGCACTTGTTGTTGCTGCTATATACTCAGCTTCACACGTGGATAATGCAACAATTGACTGTTTCTTTGATGACCATGAGCAAACCGTTTTTTCGAGCATAAAACAATGACCACTGGTGCTCTTTCTCTCATCTGAATCTCCACCCCAATCACTGTCCGAGTATCCAATGATCTTAATTTCCTTAGATGTAGAGTAAAATAGACCAAAATCTGTAGTACCTTTAATATAGCGCATAATCCTTTTTACTGCTTGTAAGTGAATCTGTCAAGGTGACTCCATGTATCGACTAACCAATCCCACAGCATAACAGATATCGGGTCTAGTACATGTGAGATATCTTAGACTTCCAACAATCTGCTTAAAGTGTGTTGGATCTACTGTCTGTTCATCGTCATCCTTGGTAAGCTTAAGTCCAGTTTCAACTGGAGTCTTAACTGGATTTGAATCTTCCATCTTAAACTTCTTTTGATGAATTAAGATTCCATCGTCTCTCTGAATGACTTCAATGCCTAAAAAATAAGACATAAGACCGAGATCGGTCATCTCAAATTCATTCATCATAATTTGCTTGAAGCCACTAATCATCTTGAGATTATTTCTTGTAAAAATTACATCATCAACATAGAGACATAAAATTAGCAAATCTCCATAATCATTAGTCTGCACATATAGACCATAATCTGAAGGACATTTTTTAAATCCAGCATCTTGAAGGAATGAATCAATTCTTTTGTTCCAAGCTCTCGGTGCCTGCTTAAGGCCGTATAAAGCCTTATTAAGTTTGTACACCTTCTCCTCTTCCCCAGATTGTATAAAACCTGGTGGCTATTTTATGTAAACCTCTTCATCAAGTGGACCGTTAAGAAAGGCAGACTTGACGTCCATTTGGTGAATTTTTCATCGCTTTTGTGCAGCCAAAGCAATAATCAGTTTCACAGTTTCCATTCGAGCTACAGGAGAAAAAATTTCATTGTAATCATAGCCTTCTCTTTGCTCAAATCCCTTCGCTACCAACCTCGCTTTGTATTTGTCAATTTCACCGTTAGCTTTCACCTTGATCTTATACACCCACTTCACATTTATTGCTTTGTGCCCTCTTGGAAGGTCAGTAAGTTGCCATGTGTTGTTTTTGTCAATTGCCATCATTTCTTCATTTATTGCCTCTTGCCACTTTGTCTTTCAACAAATACTTTAAATAGTTTAAAGTAGTGGAATACTTCATCCTTGCTCCACAACAAATAAGCCCATGTTTTCTTTGAAAAATCATTAATAAATGTTAAAAAATATTTGTTACCTCCAATTGATGATATATTCATCGGGCCACAAACATCCGTATGGACGAGCTCCAACGGAAATTTCGTACTCCAAGGCTCTTTAACAAAAGGCATCCTGTGATTCTTTCCAAAAATACAAGCCTCACACATTTGATCAGGGTGATGAATAGGTGGTAAACCATTCACTAAATTATGTTTGGAAAGTTTTTCCAAGCTTTGAAAATTTAAGTGCCCAAAGCGTAAGTGCCATAACCATGATTCATCATTCACAATTGCCTTTAAGCACTTAAA
>CANUEP010010346.1:0-20647 GCA_947857235.1 Jatropha podagrica | reverse complement strand
ATTAACCATTCAAGAAAATATATACCATCGTTCATACACCATTCATGAAATCAAATAATAATATTTAATCGGCCATCGATTTCATTAATTATAATTACAATATTTACAACCTCAAAATTTGTTATAATAAATTCATACATGTCATTATTCACATAATAAACATATCGTATCCAAAATTAATACTTCTACTCTGATGCTACCTCTCCGGTCTTTGCATAGTACCCACAGCTCACAACCAGCCCGTGATAAAAATCAACGCGTTGAGTAGAAGACTCAGTGGTGCTAAATAACCAATAATTAAAAATAACACAAATGGCCAAATAGTAAATCTCGAAAATGTTTTAAATAATCAAATAGAAGTATATATTTATTAAACATTGAAAGCGTGATGATTAAATCAAATATTTTGTAAACCAACACGAAATTCATTTTAAGAGCATTCCATATTCCAATAAAAATAAGTAAGTGTCACAAATATAATATATCACCGATTTCCTCATAATAAAATAAAATTTCATTCTTAGTTAGGGCTCGTACACATACAAAAAAGAAATATAACCAGATATATTTAATCATGGCCCGTGAAACCGCCACCACATATCACATAACCGTGGCATGTGCAAGTACTACCACATATCATAACCGTGGCCTGCGCAAGCACTACCGTAAATAATAAGCGTGTCCACCTATTTATAAGGGTTGATAATCCTAGCATATGATCATAGCTTTCATATAATAGAATGGGCTGATAACCGGAGTATGATCATATATCAATATCAATCTCATTTTACTATATTTCAATCATGTATAGTATAGCCCAAAAATCAATCTTTCTTTCACAAATAATCTTGTTAATGATTCACAATTCTTTACTCAAAACACTTTATGAGTTAAATACACTTTATTTTAAAATCACTTCTTACTAAAATTTATTACATTCTCCTTTTTATTCATACTTAATACATTCAATTAGACATGTTCAAAAAAAAAAAAAATATATATATATATATATATATATATATATATATATATATTGAATATGTCTAATTGAATATTTAAAATATTCAATATAGTATAAAAATACTTAAATCAAGAAATTTCTAGCATTTTCATAAACCGGACCTTTGCTATATTCTCAGGGTATAACTGAAGTTATAGGATTTCAAATTGAGGGAAACTTAATTCCATAGAAAGATAAGATAAAATGCTACAAATATCATGAAGGGACCATAGTCCAGATCATTTTCTAAGAGGGTGAAAGAAACCTAAGAATACAGAACCAACAATCCAAACACGATTCATCACAACCATTTTTGGTATAAAAATCATAAGTTATGCTATATGTATTCAAATTAAACACAAGAGGATGATTTAGAAAGCTAAGAAGTAGAAATACAACTTTTAGGAAGAATACAAGATATTATCTTGCCATTTTAGGGGCCAAAAGGGATAATCAATTTGGATTTACATGTGAGACACCATAACATAACCAGTTTTGGTATTTAAATCATAAGTTGAGCTACAAGTATTGGAATTGAACATAAGAGGATGTTTTGGAAAGATAAGAAATAGAGATACAACCTTCATGAAGAAGTTAGAAATGGATGGAAATTATAGAAGGGTCAAAAATGACTTCTAGTCCCACCTAAGTACACCTCTAACATCAAAACTCATCAATTTAACCAAAACATACTAAGTTCTCAAAATTCCTTCAAAAACCTAAAATTGAAAACTTAAGAAAATGAAAGGGGAATGAGAATATTATTGCACTAACCTCTTAAATAAGCTCAAACAAACTTTTGGAGCACCCTACTCTTTGGCCTTCTCCTTCCCCTTTGAGGATGGTTCTCCAACCTCTTCAAAGCAGGAGAAATTCCATTAAACTCAAAATTAATCATAAGTAATGAAAGGAGCATGATTTAGAGCATAATCTAACATGTAAATATTATGAATTTCATAATTAAATTCTCAGAATAAAAAATCACTACTTACTTGTTCTTGGTAGGAACTCAAATTCCTCAACTTAAAACTTCAAACTCTTACTTCTAAGCTTGAGTCTTGGTGTTCACTTGCTATTTTAAGGCTTAAACTAAGTGATTTGGTGAGATTTTGAGGTAGGAAAATAAAAGAAAATGGAGAAAGAGAAAGAAGAAGGAGATCTGGTGTTGGAGAAGAAGAAGAGAAGAAGAGAAGATGTGTTGATAAGCTTAAAGAAAATGTTGCTAATTCACCAAAATTTGACAAGCGTATGGCTTAGATCAAGTCAAGGTATTCTAATCTAATGACTCTAAATATTCTTCAAATAACTCTCTTCTAAATATTATTTAACTCCACAAATTAATTAAATTAACTACTCAAAAATAATTCCTCAATTATTCCTTAATATACCACACTAAAAATAATATTCATTAGTTGCCGCAATTCTCCAAAAATATTCATGAAATATTCCTTATCCACCTAAATTATGCAAACATGCTCCAAAAATATTAAATAACATATTAGACACATGTAGTAATTTTTTCGGGCCGAAATAATACCATGTCTCGGATCGATGGGTCTATTCACATACCGATAAATCACTATTACCGACATTGAGAAAGACACTGAAAAATAGTCTGTTACAGTTCTCCCACCTTTAAAAGAAATTCTTCCTCGAATTTCACCTGATATAAATAGCTAAGAGTACTGCTGAAGCATATGATATTCTTTTATTCCTTAATTTCTTAGATGGATGTCTATAAGCATATCATTTGAATATTACATCTGATGATTTTTTTTTTATCAATAATCAATTAAGTTTTCTTAATCATTTTAACTTAAAAATTATTTCTATAGCAATATAACAAAATCACCTCAAGACAACCTCTTGCAACTTTAGATTTCTAAATACTTTCCAACCCACATTTATTCATATTGTTACAATTTATCTTATGAAAGACCTAAAGGTTTCAATAAATACTTCAAGCATCCCAATAATATAATTCATAGAAATTAAATGTTTCTTATTCTAACATATTATCTTAATCATATCTCTTATTACTTGTCCATATCATTCATATACTAAATAATCACAATTCAACACCAAGCAATTTAAACTCTGGGTTATTCAGTAATTCAAACTCTCAAACGTCAAAGACAGTAAAATTTTAAAGGAATTAATTTTCCTTACCTATTCTATAATTAACCATAATGTGCCAATTTCATGCTACTCCAAGGATTGGCATAATCAAAACCACATGATTTATTTCTCACTCCAAAACAATAAATTATATTTCTTATAATCATATCACTTTAATTTATTTTCAATATTCACATGCTTCTCAACTAATTTCTGAAAATTAAATTTATTTACTTCACAAATCATTTATTATTTCTCATTTACAGAATTCACTTGGTCTCTAAATAAACAATTACACAATATATATCATTTGCACCATAAATTTTCACTTGAGTAAAATATATTGCACTTTTCCGTTTCGTTATGATAGCATTTATCCTTGAAATTATGATAACCACATTATCACCATTCGTACGGTTTCCATTCCAAAGTTCCTATATTGATATCATACTTCAATTATATCACATCTGACGTCCTCTAATTCAAATCATACTAAATTACATTCCTCTTCATTTATACAAAATACTATCATAACACATGAACTCTAACTCGTAAATCTAATAGTTCATCCTTGCATACTTTTTATGATTCATCAACTTTTCTAACTCATCATGGTACATTATTCTTATAGTATAATTATCTAAATTCCCTTAAAAAGAACCATTGGTTTCTCCAAACTCATATAATCTCACATATAATAATGATCACTATATTTTTCCTTAAATAATAACATATAAGGGTTCAACCATTATCTCGAATAACAATAAGTACAAAATCTTAAGGAAATAAATTTTCCTGCTCACTTGACCATAATGTACCATAATCATATCACTTCATCTCCCTAATTTTATATAATCATGTATATAGCTATGATCATTGCATGTCATTTAAGGGTTTATTTGACACTTTAATTATCAAAACAACACAATTCCAAGGAAATTAAATTTCCCTAACTTATTCTAAAATCAACCACAAAACGTCAACCTTATAGAACTCCAAAGTTTAGCACATAAATGCTAAAATTGACAGATTTCTACTAGCATAATAATTTACCCATCTTACAATTATAACAATTCAATTTATCCCCAATACTTCATACCTCACAAGTATTTGTGAGAAAATATTTATAAACCTTTATCACCTATTAAAATTGAATGAATGTTCTTAATGTCAATTAACTGTATATTATTAATTACTCTAACTTAGGAACCGTTCTCATTTAATACATAATAGATTTTTTTCTTTTTAACTCCAATATTTCAAAATTCCTTTAACCTTAATTTATATTCTAATATTTATTACGTATATCCCCACTTGTTTATAAAAATTATTATCTTACTTGATCAAAATCACTAAGCAATGACAAACATCTCTTTATATTCTTTTAATTCATACAATTTATATCCCTTCAAAATTTCTCATAGCTAACTCTTTCTTTACCCTGTCACTTTAATTTAACTCATTATCTTCTTGTCTATTCAGATCACTAACATAATATATAATCATAATTAATTAACTAAGCAATCTATCCTTACATGCTCTTCTTTAATTCATTTATTCATCATTGCACAATACCCTTATAATAGTAATATTCTAACCACCTTTAATAGAAAATATTCATTTCTTTATGCTCATACATTTACATAAAATCACCAAATCTAATCTTGCAAAGCATATAAAGATTTTTTTAAAAAACCTCAAGTATCAATAATTATACAACTTTATAGAATTAAATTTTTACTACTTACTCCATAATCAGCCCTAGAATGCCAAATTATACAATCTTCACTATATGGTATATAAGGATACAAATGGCTCAACTCTTACTAGAATCTAATTTTCGCCTACACATAATCATCTCAATTCTTTCTTTCTCTCTCTTTCTTTTTTTATATTTACATAACCCTTAATTACTTTATACAGATTTAAAATCTATACTTTACTCCCCAAGCACTTATTTATTTCCCATTTAAACTAATTACAACTCATCTCTAAATAAATAATTTCAAGATAATATATCATCTATGCCTTATCATTTACTTTTGTACAGATATACTACACATATTCTATTTTATCAAAAGATTATTTAGCTCACTGTCATAATAATCATCATCAAAATTCTTATACTAAAATTATATTTCAATTACATAAAATATATCTTCTCATGAATTTGAAATCTCATTTCTAACATGTCCTTTCATTGAATCCATATATGTTAATATCCTTGTATTCTTGCTCCTCTTTTTTTTTGTACCATACTTGCAAGAAACCTTAGCATTGTAGAAGAATATTGGTTGATCAGACCAAAATTCATCCACATATACTATGGTTTTTAACAATTATGGAAGTAAAGTTTTACAATTTTCAATACATTATTTTTCTATTTCTTCCAAAGAAATTCTTACATTTCTATACTTTCTAATTTCACCATAATTACTCATGCAAGGAGAAAGTAATCATATTTTTACATTTGGCTCGGATATAAAAGGAGGTTATTATTCCTCTATGCGTGTCAAATTTCTCAAATAAATTTTCAGTCATAGAAATTTCATTCCTATCATAGCAATTTTCATTTCATAGGCTTATTCACAACTATCTTAGCATAAGTCTAATCAAACTAATCACAAAATTTCAATTAATTTAACTTAATCTTAGGATAAATTAAACATCCCTCACAATATCACGAAAACTGGTCCAATGTCACATCTTGCATAGCTCCATTCATTTAAGAAACACGAACTTATCAAGTACACTTCATCCTTCTGACCCATATAATTGACAACACCACACTTCCTCAGTCTCTCTATAAGGGGACGGACTGGAACAGGGGCTAGTGCACTTGGGGCCTAGGGAACATCTCCCACAACCTGCCTCAAAGTAGCAATCAATTGCTAAACAAAATCACCCTTATTGGGCCCCGTAGAACCTACAGCAGCCTACCTCGCAGCCGAGGTGCGTTCTACATCATAACTCAAAACACTACCAGCGGCACCACCAACTGGTACACCATCCTCTAGAGGAGTATAACTACCCACCCCCTTATCAGATAAATACTGAGAGATAACTCAAAACTTACAAAGACCAATAGCTTCGCATAAGAGAGAAATTTCCAAAATAAACTAATATGGAATGTATTTAACTTAAATTACTTATATAATTACACCAAAATAAATAAACTCTCAAACCAGATTACAAATCCTAGAATCGGCTAAACCTATGCTCTGATACCCTAAATGTAACACCTACCGTCCAATCCCGAAGGACCAGGCGATGGATCCCACATTCGGTGCCGGAGCACCGACTTATTATACCTGATGAACCCAAGATATGCATTAGAAGTGACTAAATTTCCATAATTAGACAAGTAATATTTTAATAAAAAAATTTTTTTAGATAAATAAAAACTTAGGGAAATTCTTATGAAAAATTCGCAAGAGTTTTTCCTAAAAATCGACTTGCCACACAAAGAAAACAAAGCACTTCCAATGTTCAATCCTCCAAACCTCTACTCCTAATTATTATACCAAGTCGCAGAACACTTCTAAAAATATAAGGCCAAGTCATCTTATTACATAATTAACCATTCAAGAAAATATACACCATTGTTCATACACCATTCATGAAATCAAATAATAATATTTAATCGGCCACCGATTTCATTAATTATAATTATAATATTTACAACCTCAAAATTTGTTATAATAAATTCATGCAATTCATTATTCACATAATTAACATATCCTATTCAAAATTAATACTTCTACTCTGATGCTACCTCTTCGGTCTTCGCGTAGCACCCACAGCTCATAACCTGCGTATGATAAAAATCAACGCGCTGAGTGGAAGACTCAGTAGTGCTAAATAACCAATAATTAAAAATAACACAAATGGCCAAATAGTAAATTTTGAAAATGTTTTAAATAATCAAATAGAAGTATATATTTATTAAACATTTAAAGCGTGCCGATTAAATCAAATATTTTGGAAACCAACACGAAGTTCATTTTTAAGAGCATTCCATATTCCAATAAAAATAAGTAAGTATGTCACGACCCAAAACCGTGGGCCGGACCAGCACTAAGACCTAGGTATGTTTAAGTCCCCCGAAGCCCGTAGTAAGCCTAAACTATCCAAAACTCATTCCTATTATCATTTGACTGACGGAATAATAAACTCATATTATGACATTATTCATATAATAATCAGAGTTAACAATTCTGACTCAGCCTTAATATTAAGGACTGTTCACATCTTGGGCCCATATCCATTTAATAAAAATATTTCCTCATGCAATATTTATTTGTCATAATATGATCAAACTATTCCTATCACAAAGTCTCCAAATATTCCAAAGGAAATACTCCACAATTTATTTATAATCACATGAATATTTCCTTTTACATATTCAAATGTTAATTAAACATCCTAACTGCGGAGTTAAATAAAAAGTGCGGAAATCCATAAATATGAACAGATAATTTATACTAACATGGTTAAATCTCTGCGAAGAAAGAAGTAGAGTCTCACAAACCAACGATACTTTTATTCCCTGAAAAATGTTTATGGAAGGGGGTGAGTTTCACTAAACTCAGTGAATAATAATAAATAATGCAAACCCACACATTCAAGCAATATGCTTTCACAATATATAAAATGGCATACTTCACAAGCACGTGCCATACATCAGCATCTTCAAACAATTCACATTCAAATATTCACAACATGTGAAAATTAGTTAGTGAAGTCACAAATTCGCCTATTGGCCTCAGGCCAATTCCATAATAATAATATATATAATAGGGAGCCGATCCCCCATACTTGGCCTACTGACCCATAGTGACACACGTCGTCCCAATTTCCACCCAGATACACAAGCACATTATTTCACATCACAGTTATTCACAAATATATTCAATACAATAAATGCAACATATGAATGTAATCAAGGGCGGAAATTATATAAATTTATAAAATCGAAATATTATATATCAAAGACTAAGATTATAGAACTAAAATATTATATTTAGAAAATGAATGATATCAATATAGCAATAGAAGTAAGAAATGATTCGTGATAATATAAGAAATATATGATATGCATATGAAATGCATGTATACAAGATGGTGTGCACCATTTATTATTATTCACAGTGACCGCAGAATACTATTCAGGTTTATCCTGGGTTCTGATTTGGAGGAACAGTAGAGAAACTCGGTCGATCTAAGAAATACGTATAATAAGAAAATATAATTAAATACTAACTCCCTTAATTAAAAATATTATTTTAATAAATTTAACTGTTTTTTTTATTCTTCTGACTAAATTTCTATTAATTTACTATATGACCTTACTATTTACCAGCAATTAATTTGTTCACTTATTTTGTATCTAGTCTAGATATCAATTTCAAATATTTCACTAAAAAATATATTTATACTCCAAATTATAATTTAACTAACAATATTCTAATATGGTATATTTAGTCCTAGCAATGAAATTTCACATTTCGATAATAATTCATTTAATCAACTAATTAATTAATTCTACTCTCTAATATACTCCATTTACTAAAACTCCTTCAAATATACCCATTAATCCTTAATAAAGGAATTTTCATAATTTTAGAATTTTAACGCTAACTAATTAATTTACTAACTTTCAAAATCAATTAAAATTCTAAAATTACTCTTTAATTACCCTATTCATCAATTAATTTATTTTATTCAATTTCTCCAATTAATCATCAATCAATCAAAAATACCATAATCAATATTTAACATCCTATAATCAAATTAACTCTCATAAATAAAATAATTCTATACTAAAATCAATAAATCAACATATAACCCAACAATCAATAATTTACCAAAAATTCTAACAATATATCTCCTCAATATAACAAAATTAACCAAATAATAATTTAACCTCCTATAACTAATTAACCATTGTAATTATTCAATTTAACTAATTAACTACCAATATTATTCCTAAAAATAATTAAATCCACCAATAATATAAAATCAATAAATAATTCACCAATCACCAAGATTAATAAAACCAATCAATCAAAATACCAAATTTAATAATTAATATCCTAAAATCAATTTAACCTCCATAATTCCAATTAAAATTTATAATTTCAACCTATAACCAAATAATCAATTAACTACCTAATAATTTTCAAAAAATTTAACTAATCAATTACCTAACAATATCAAATAATCAAATCCTATCAATTAACCATAATATTAAAAATTCACCCAAACAATATAATCGACAATTAATTTACAACTAAAATAATTAACTCGTTAAATAATAAAATTATTCAACCAAATATTCTAAAATTAACAACTAATTAACCAATCTGGAGGTGCAGCTGGGTCGCGCGTAGAGGGAGAAGGGAGGAGCTGGGTCAGTCGCGCGATGGAGGAGATGGCGGAGCTGCTGTCTGTGGCGGTCTGGAGGCGCTGCAAGTGCTGGAGTCGCGCAGAGAGGAGCTGGTGGCTGCTGTGGCGCGATGGAGGCGCTGCAGCTGGTCTGTGGCCGGTGCTGCTCCTGGAGAGGCAGTGAGGTGGTGGTGCGGGAGAGAGAGAGAGAGAGAGAGCGCCAGGGAGAGAAAAAGAGGAAGAGAGAGGGAGGGCTGGAGCGGCAGGGAGAGAGAGACAGAGAGAAAGAAGGAGAAAGAAAGAAGAAGAAGGAAAGAGGAAGAGAGAGAGAAGGCTGCTGTGGTGGTGGAGGCACTGGAGGTGGCTGCTGCTCCTGGCGATGGCTGGAGGTGGTGGTGCAGCAGAGAGAGAGGAGGAGAGGAGGCTGTGTCGGCTCAATTAAGAAGAAGGAGACGAAGAGCAGATAAAAAGACTCTTTTTTTTTAAGTTTAAAATTATTAAATAAAAAAAATAATAAAATTATTAATTATTAATAAAAACAAACCGTACAAGTAGATTGTCGGGGAGAAAAAAATAGTAACGCATAGTATCTTTCAAAAATATTCGATTCGGGTATAATTTTAATTAATTCGGTTCAATAAAAATAAATAATTGGTCCGATTTTGATTCGATTAATTTTAGGATGGATCAAAATGATTTTCGGTCCCAATAATATTACGTAGCGTAATATTATTCACTAATAATTTAACAATTAAATTTAAATGGAAATTATTTTGAAATAAAAATTTCTGGGTATTACAAAGTATTACAAATATAATATATCACTGATTTTCTAATAATAAAATAAAATGACATTCTTAGTTAGGGTCGTACACATACAAAAAAGAAATATAACCAGATATATTTAATTGTGGCTCGTGAAACTGCTACCACATATTACATAATTGTGTCATGTGCAAGCACTACCACAAATAATAAGCGTGTCCACCTATTTATAAGGGCTGATAATCTTAACATATGATCATAGCTTTCATATAATAGAATGGGCTGATAACCTGAGCATGCTCATATATTAATATCAATCTCATTTTACTATATTTCAATAATGTATAGTAGAGCCCAAAAATCAATCTTTTTTTCACAAATAATCTTGTTAATGATTCACAATTCTTTACTCAAAACACTTTATCAGTTAAATACACATTATTTTAAAATCACTTCTTACTAAAATTTATTACATTCTCCTTTTTATTCATACTTAATACATTCAATTAGACATGTTCAAAAAGAAATATATATATATATTGAATATGTCTAATTGAATGTTCAAAATATTCAATATAGTATAAAAATACTTAAATCAAGAAATTTCTAGCATTTTCATAAACCGAACCTTTGCTATATTCTCAACGTATAATTGAAGTTATAGGACTTCAAATTGAGTGAAACTTAATTTCTTAGAAAGATAAGATAAAATGCTACAAATTTCATAAAGGGACCATAGTCTAGATCATTTTCTAAGAGGGTGAAAGAAACCTAAGAACACAGATCAACAATTCAAATACGATTCATCACAACCAGTTTTGGTATAAAAATCATAAGTTGAGCTATAGGTATTCAAATTAGACACAAGAGGATGATTTAGAAAGCTAAGAAGTAGAAATACAACTTTTATGAAGAATACAAGATATTATCTTGCCATTTTAGTGACTAAAAGGGATAATCAATTCGGATTTACATGTGAGACACCATAACATAACCAGTTTTGGTATTTAAATCATAAGTTGAGCTACAAGTATTGGAATTGAATATAAGAGGATGTTTTGGAAAGATAAGAAATAGAGATACAACCTTCATGAAGAATCAGAAATGGATGGAAATTATAAAAGGGTCAAAAATGACTTCTAGTCCCACCTAAGTACACCTCTAACATCAAAACTCATCAATTTAACCAAAACATATAAAGTTCTCAAATTTTCTTCCAAAATCTAAAATTGAAAACTTAAGAAAATGAAAGGGGAATAAGAATATTATTGCACTAACCTCTTAAATAAGCTCAAACAAGCTTTTGGAGCACGCTACTCTTTTGCCTTCTCCTTGCCCTTTGAGGATGCTTCTCCAACCTCTTCAAAGCAGGAGAAATTCCATTAAACTCAAAATTAATCATAAGTAATGAAAGGAGCATGATTTAGAGCATAATCTAACATGTAAATATTATGAATTTCGTAATTAAATTCTTAGAATAAAAAAATCACTACTTACTTGTTCTTGGTAGGAACTCAAATTCCTCAACTTAAAACTTCAAACTCTTAATTCTAAGCTTGAGTCTTGGTGTTCACTCGCTATTTTAAGGCTTAAACTAAGTGATTTGGTGAGATTTTGAGGTAGGAAAATAAAAGAAAATGGAGAAATAGAAAGAAGAAGGAGATCTGGCATTGGAGAAGAAGAAGAGAAGAAGAGAAGATGTGTTGATAAGCTTAAAGCAAATGTTGCTAATTCACCAAAATTTAACAAGCGTATGGCTTAGATCAAGTCAATGTATTCTAATCTGACGACTCTAAATATTCTTCAAATAACTCTCTTCTAAATATTATTTAACTCCACAAATTAATTAAATTAACTCCTCAAAAGTAATTCTTCAATTATTTCTTAATATACCACACTAAAAATAATATTCATTAGTTGCCGCAATTCTCCAAAAATATTCATGAAATATTCTCTAACCACCTAAATTTAGCAAACATGCTTAAAAAATATTAAATAACATATTAGACATATATAGTAATTTTTTCGGCCCGAAATAATACCATGTCCCAGACTGATAGTACTATTTATTGACCGGTATATCACTATTACCGACATTAAAAAAGAAACTGAAAAATAGTCCGTTACATTTACCAAACTCAGTGAATAATAATAAATAATACAAACTCATACATTTAAGTAGTATGCTTTCACAGTATATATGAAACAAACACACTTTCCCCAAGCATGTGTCACAATAATAGCACCTTCAAATATATCACATTCAGTTATTCACAATATATGTAAATTGATCAGTGACGTCACAAATCCACTTATTGGCCATCGGCCAATTTCTATTCTTATATATATATATATATCGGGGAGTTGATCCCCTATACTTGGCTTACAGATCCATAGTGGCACATTTTTCTAAATTTCATCCAGATACAAAGCACATCATTATCATATCACAAATATCCAACAATTTAATCAATAACAATAAATTATATCCAATATATGAATGTAAATTATAGAATTAAAATATTATATTTATAAGATCAATGATATCAATAATATAATAATAATAATGGGAATATGAAATGAATACTATTTATATTTAGATGATATATGGAGTATGGTATGTGTATGACATGCGTGTATGTAAATGATAGTGTGCACCATTTATTATTATTCACTGTGATAACAAAATATTTCAATTCTACTTTGGGTTCTGACTTGGAGGCATAGTAGAGAAACTTGATTGATTTAGGAAAACACAAATAATAAAGAAAAATAATAATTGACAAATGAGTTTCTTGAATTAACAAATTATAGAATTAATTTAATAAACCTATATGCTTATTTTTATCCTTTTATTTTAAATTCAAACTCTTATTATAATTAAAGCAATATTTTCACAAAAATATAATTGCCCACTATTTTCAATATAACTCAGCTTCCTAAAATAATAACCTAGTATATTAAACAATTACTCCTTACACAGTCTGTTCATTAGTAACTAATTATCCAAATATACTTATTTTCTATATAACTCGGCTTCCTAAAATAATAACCCAGTATATTAAACAATTACTCCCTACACAGTCTGTTCATTGATAACTAATTATCCAAATTTTTAACCATTAAAATAATAATTTATAATAAACCTTCAATTCAATAATATTTTATATTATCCTCAAATTTACATTTCTATCAACTCACTGTATAATATAACTTGCGACCAATATAATTCACAAAATATAACATTAATTTTAGAATAATTACTATTTATCATCAAATAATTCATTTGTTTAATTTATTCCTGTCTCCAAATATCATTTAATTTATTTTATCTTATTTGATTCTTAATAACCAGGAAAATATATTTTTATATTTAATAATGTAATTCCTGAATTCTAATATCCCTAAAAATATATTCGTACTTCCTAATTATAAACTAACACCAACAATAATAATTGTCTTGATAATATAATTCATTCTTATTTATTGTCCAATTTATTTAAATCAAAATCCGCTAATAATTTCACCATTTAATTCAAAACATATATTGAATCAATTCCATCAAACATTCATCATTATAATAATTACCATCAAATTTCTCGAACATATTTAATAACCTCAATTATTTCGATTTAATCAAATCCTATAGTTTGTCTTTAACCTCCAATTTAATTTAAATCCACCAAAATATTCACTAGAACTTATTTTCAATTTAATCAAACCTCAATAATCAATTCAACTTCAAAATTATCGTAATTAACTCAAATTCATTAAATCTAACTTTTATAAAATTAAATCATATTCAATAATCTTATTTAACAATAATTCGTAATCTTTCTACCATTAATTTTATTTCTACAGAATATATCAATATATATATTCTAACTATCACGACCCGTTTCCATGGCCGGACTGGCACTAGGGCCTGGGAATACTTAAGGCCACCAAGGCCCGTAGTAAGCCTAATATCTGATTTAACACCTTAATCATGTGAAAATATTCTACAAGTTGGCCCATTATATTTTTAATAATTCGAACCATTACAAGGCCTTATTTCATTCAACTCAATCGTTCCCATAAAATTATACATACACTTAACATTATTATTACAATAATACAATCTTATCATAACTGCGGATTTTCTACTACTGTACAATTATAAAGAATCCTAAGTAATTTTATCTTATACATTTAAACATTCATTTACATAACCTTGAAAGAAAAGAAAGCTAAAGCTCCAAATCCTACCAAATGATTCACAATCCCCTGAAACAAAATAAGGGATAAGGGGGGAAAGGGGTGAGTATAAAACTCAGTGAATAATAACATATAATACCAAACCCACCCATTCACACAATGATACATAAGGCATTCTAAATGAACATTCTTCATTCACACAATGTCAATCATATTGTCCACAAACAACTGCAACCATATGCGCATCAAGTGGATGTTAGTCAGTGAAATCACCTTAACAGGACCATGCTCTCCCTAAGCATGTTTTAATATCCATCATATCACATCATATAATCCCATGGTCCTGAGCCTTGTGCACCCAGGGAGCCCACCCCCATTCGGGGAAAACCATAAACAGATAACACATTTTTTGCAAAATAATTTTCTTTGTAAAAATATTTTTCCATGACACGTGTCATCATCCAAAGTGCAGAAGAGGGGACGCCACTCCCACCGCTTATGGCCCACTGACGGCATTCTCACCATGCCCGTGCTCTCAACCCAGGTGATTCACATCATTCCAACTCCCACACAGCAATCACATATCATCATGTACAAACCAATTATTCACAGCATTTATCATTTCACAATCATTCATCCACATACTATGTATGCAAGAATTTAGAAATAATAAGCACAAGGCATAAAATAAATTATGCTGTAATGAATTTGGTAAATTATTATATATTATTACTCACCTAAAAGCAAGAAGTTGATTTCTACAGATCAACTCGACTTTCACAACAGTTTATTCAGCTTCTTCAACCTAATATCAAATTAACATTTCATATTTAGTCCTTTATTATAATTACGTTCTTCATATTTTTAAGTAGATTAACTAATTTAAATCTTTTATGAGTTATTTGTTATTTTGAAGTTCATACTTTAGTTTAGGTCAGGATTAAAATCTATTTAGTTTCTTTGTTATTGTTTTATTCACAGTCTATATTTATACTCTACTTTCATCAATGCTATTACTTGCACTTTTAAAGTAAATAAATTATTATGGATTTATTTATTACTTTAATAATTAAAGAAATAATCCACTTAACTTAAATCTCATTTATTAAAATTATTACCCAACTTATTAAAATTATTACTCAGTTTACCAATTACAATCATTTAATTAAAATGAATTTTCTCTTAGAAATCATATTTTATTTTTCAAATCGATTTAATAATTAGTTTTATAATTCCACTTAAATAAGTTTTTATATTATTTTCTAAATTCATTTATATGCATTTTCATATACTTAATTATTTTACCAAATAAATACAATATGGTTTCGGAATAACAATTACTCAATTACTTTACTTTTCTTATTCTCACAATACCATTTAGAAGTTCATTTCTAAATATGTTGCTAAAATCAAATAAATATAATGTAATTAATTTGTGTTTAATTAGTTAATTTATTTCTTTATCAATTTATTTTTTTATTTAATATTACAATTCATTATTTACTACAATAAATTTTATCTCAAAGCAAACCTTTTTTTTTGTCAAAAATTCGACTGCATCTCCTTTGTAAATTAAATTGCCTAAATTTTACACATCACAATACACAGCCCCTGTATCAAGCAAATTTAATCAATTCCCATCCACCATTCTCAATTTCTCATAATTAAAATTTCTGTATCTATATTGTTCTACCCTTAACAATTCAACTGTCTTTATTTTACATTTTTCCCAATTCATAAATCTTTATCACTTTTGTTTGTAATCCATTTAAATTGGCTAATTTCACTAATAAATTTGGAAATTTATTTCACAAGTAACTTTCATGTCATTTACTTAATTATAATTAAGCCAATTTAATTTAACATTAATAAATTTCTAATTTGAATTCTATACTGAAATTAAGTGACTGAAATATAATTTATACCGATCATCAATCGCACTTCAAATTCGTGTTCAGCGCGCAAAATACAGCATTTTGCCTCTTGGGTACCTCGCCAGACCGCCGCAGTCGCTGCCATGCATAGTGGCCGAAAAGTCGAGCTTTCCCAGAACTTTGCAAAAACACCACCAGTCAACTCCATATTCCACGATAAGTCCATTTCTTGGGTCAATTTGTCAAGATCAACCCTCTAGCTTGCCATAATAGGCTTGACAGCCATCTTCACGGCACTAACAATGGTGGTTTCACCATCACTGTTCAATCGTCGGAATTATGAGAGGGAAAGTGCTCAGGAGATGGTTTGAAGTCGATTAGAACCATCCTCTGGGTCTAAAGTTGACTGAAGGGCGAGATATCGCCAGAGAAGTCTTCAATCGACATCGCAAGCTTTGTCTTTGCGATCCAAATGTTACTGACCTCTATCTCGCGAATCAACACCATCTATGTGTTCTTCTCGTCGAGCTCTTACTTTTAGAGCCTTTGATCGTCGATTTTCATGGCCGATGGCCGGAGAATATGAAGGTGGAGAGGGAGGAGGGCTGTCATGCGGTGGAGGATCGGGGAGAGAGGGATGAACGGGAGAGAGAAAGAGAGGAAGGGAAAAATTATTATTTTATTTATTTTTTTTATTTAACTAAATGGTTTCGGTTCAATTTGAATCCATTTTGTCCACCTCATCAATTCAGTCTGGTTTTTCGTTGATTTAGAAATTTTCAATCGAGTTTAACTATTTGAATTTGGCTTTTTAGGTTCGATTTGTAGAACACAAAATTTTCTTTCGTTGGCTAAAATTTATAATTAAATTTTAAATCAAAATTCTATAAAAATAAATTAATGGGTTATTTCACTAATGGTGGAACCATAGAGGTTTATGTGGAGAATGGTGTTGACATAGCTCAAGTTGTTGGTTTAATTGAGGGAGTTAATAAGGGGAATAATGTGCAAGAAGCGAGTGGGATAGGGGCTAATGTGCAAGAAGAGAGTGAAACCTGACATGAGCACTACCATTCCCTAAACCGAGGGGCAATGCCCAAGTCATGCCATCAAATCTTGGCTTGTGCATTGCTTCCTCCTATTTAAAAGCCTCAAACCAGACCTGAGCAACCCAGATTATAAAAGCCTCAAACCTGACCTAAGCACTACCATTTCCTAAATCGGGGGCAATGCCCGAGTCATGCTATCAAATATTGACTCGTGCATTGCTTCCTCCTATCCAAAAGCATCAAACCTAACCTAAGCACCCTAGATTATCCAAAAGCCTCAAACCTAACCTGAATGCTACCATTCCCTAAACCAGGAGCAATGCTCGAGTCATGCTATCAAATCTTGGCTCGTGCGTTGCTTCCTCCTATCTAAAGCCTCAAACCTAGCCTGAGCATTTTTGCCTGCTCAAAACCTCTACAACAATTGTATATTAATGCCAATCTTTTGTTTGCTTCTATCGGAGAACAACAATAATGATGGCCTTACCTACTGGTTTCAGAGCATTGATGGAAGAAATGCTCCGAGAATAGGAAACTCACTTCCTAACAATGTTGACTGCACAGAATAACTTCCTCCAAAATAGCATCACCACTGAGAGAGAGACTATCCTGGGGGGAAGTGAGGAATTTGATAATTGTCAGTCAGAATGGCAATGCTCCTCTAAACAAGGTTGGGGAATCTAATAACAACATACTATTCCTCCCAATAGTGATCAGATTGCCAAAGGGTCGATTCCTGAGATAGGGGCCACATCCAACACCGTTGCTACCTCGAACCAGATAGGGGATGGTTCTACCTTTCTAGAGATAAAAAGATGATGGAGAAGATGGACTCTTTTGAAAAATTCCTTGAAAGCATCAAGACATATGAGGATCTTATTGATGTAGAATCCCTCCCACTCTTTCTAGAGGCTGGGTTGCCTGCCAAGCTCGAAATGCCTACCATGGACAAGTTTGATGGCACCACATGCCCCCAGGACTCATCTTAAAATGTATGTGGGTGCCACCACTCCCCTTAGTGCAAGCAACGAGCTTCTCACTCAGTTATTCCAGTAGTCTCTCGCTAGCGCTGCTCTCCGCTGGTTTATTGCCTTGGATAATGCCGAGAAGAAAACATGCGATGAGATCTGTAATGCCTTCAACTAGTAGCACCACTACAATGTGGAGGTTGACATTACCATAAAGGACTTGGAGACCATTAAATAAAGGTCCCGAGAGTCTTTCTCCTCGTTCCTTATGAGATGGAGAAGCAAGGCTATCGAAATGCTCAATTGCCTCTCAGAGCAGGAATAGATTGACATTATAGTCAAGAATTTGCTCCTCTTTTACCAGAATCACTTGAGGACCCAGTACCTTCTAGACTTTAAGGCTCTCATTGCCATTGCCACCAAAATAGAGGACCTGATTCAGTCAGGCCAGATTAAAGAGGATTAAGTTTTTTCCTCCAGATATAAAAAGCTGCAAACCAGTTATAGTGCAGTTCCTCTAATCCCTCAAAAAGGCGGTGAGGTGGCCAATTTGACCAGTAAAAGGCAACTTCCTCCTCTTGCCCTATAGCCAGTTGCTCGAACAAATAGACATAACTTCACGGACCTTGGGATTCCCCTCTCATTCATCTTCCAAAAGGCTATGGATGTCAAGTTGATACAGCCCTTGGGACTTAGACCCCTACTTAATCCCATCCCAAAGCACTACAACTAAAATTCCTTTTGCTCTTTCCACTAGGGACCTGGGCACAAAACTGATGATTGTAGAACCCTAAGACATAACATCTAGGACCTGATAGAGAGTGGCCAAATACTCGTTGTTTAACATAGACTGAACATAAACACCAACCTACTCCCTCATTACTAGAATAATATACACATGATTCATTAAGAGCCAAATTCTGACTTGGCCTCTCTGATCCATCAATCATGAGCAACTCAAGCTGCATCATAGACCTGAATGACATACTTGAGGAAATCAATGTCATTACCTACAGCGTGAGACAATACCCACCTCCTCCTCCTGAAGCTCTACCCAACCCAATCACCCTAGCCAAAGACATGCCCAATTCTAGCTTTGGATCATAACATGAGAATTTAGTCTTTGGGTAGCTAAAGAATACCAAGGCTAACATCTCCTTATGGGGGTTAATTTAGTCCTTTTTTATGCACCACTAAGTTCTAGTTAAGGCCATGAATTAGTGTCAAACAACTGCAGATATCACTACTGAGCCATTGGTGGCTTCCATTTTAAGGAATCTCTAGCATTGGCTCTCTAATTTTCATATCATGAGATCCCTACTGGAGGAGACCACAATCATTTATTGTACATCACAGTCCAAGCCAAGAGTAAGACAGTGCATGAACGTCTATCCCCTGAAGGTGGCTAGCCACCTAAGAGAACTGTTAAAGATTTTATGCCATCCAATCAAATAGTGAGGGCATATGACAACACAAGACATAAAGTATTGGACATGATCGATCTAGAGGTCACAATTGAGCCTGCAGTCATGACTATCTCCTTTTCTATAGTGGATGTCCCAGCTTGCTTCAATCTCCTTCTAGGAAGACCACGGAACTATAAGGCTAAAGCAACATCAGAAGCTGAAGTTCCCTCATGGAAATGTAGTGGTAACAATTAAAGAGGACTTGGCAGGAAAATCCTTAGCCCCACTTCTAGAAATTCCACCAAAGCTAGCAGTCTATCCTTGTTTGACTTCTCCTTCAAGTCAGTTCAGTTGATTAAAGCGAAACTAGATAAAGAAGTCTTCCTTATGGATTTTGATCCCCACAGTAACCCTCTAGTAGCTAACATGTTGAGAGCCATGTGTTATTTTTCGGGAATGGGACTAGGCTGCAACCAACAGGGTATAAACTCTTTCACTGAGTATTCAAGTGCTGAACATCCCTTTGGTCTTGGATTCAAACCAAAAAATGAAGACTGAGAGGATGTGGAAGATGCCAAATTGTAACACCCGCCGCCTAATCCCGAAGAACCAGACGACGGATGCCACAATCGGTGCCGGAGCACCGTCTTATGTCACTTATTAAAGCTAGATCACAAATTAAGAGTGGTTAAATTTCCACAAGGAGGCAAGTAATTTACATTTTGATTTGTGTTTTGTTTTTTTTTTTTTTTGTTATATATAGAAATAATGTTAAAGAAATTCCTACGAAAATTTCGCAAGAGTTCCACTAAAAATTTACTTGCCACACAAAGGAAATATACACACTCCCAATTTTCTCCAAACCCCCAAAACTCCAATTCAA